>PVJA010005613.1:56565-78294 GCA_004027025.1 Myocastor coypus
AAAAAAAAAAAAAAAAAAAAAAAAAAAAAAAAAAAAAAAAAAAAAAAAAAAACCCTCAGGACAATTTGTCGTCTTAAATGAATAGCTAGAAAAGTTATATTATTCCAGCCACAATCTCTGTTTCTCTGGCACACAGCTGCCTAAAAAATACACTCTGTACTGTTATTTATTGCTTGAGGACTTTCTATTGTAGGCGAGCAAGTGCACCTGCAGCAACTTCTGGGGAGGAATAAATGGAAACAAAAAAGGGCATAGACATAACTCCATGGTTTTCTGTCATGCCTAAAGCATGGATTTCTTTACCTATATGATGAAGATGACAATATTGCCTGACCATCTTATAGGACAATTAGGAACAACTTAATAAATGTATTATCAGTTCATAGATATTTCTGGAAATGTAAAAGCAAGCAAAAATTTTTTCTTGGCTCAGTGGTCACTTAATAGTGAAACTAAGTTATGTATATAAATTGCTAAAATCACATGCAAATTCATGTCATAGAAGTGGGGGAGTAATAGAGATAAATTCAGAAATTCACAATTTAAAAAGGACTTAGAGATTCTTCATGTGTGTGTGTTTGGCTGGTTCAGCCCACCCTGGGGGCAGGGCTGGTATGGCATGTGGTGCCAGGATTGAACCAGGGTCCTGCACTTTTGCCTAAGTTTGCCTAAGCAGGTGCTTTAGACTGTTGAACTATCTCTCTGGCCCTGGTGATTCTTTAGTTAACCCCTCAATTTAAACAATCTGCATTTCAGAAAGAACTGACTTAACCACAGTTACATGAGTAGCAGAATCTACTGCAGGTTTTTTTTCTTTTTATGTATTTAGTATAGAGTCTACAGGGTCTCGCTAGTCAGTTTGGACTTGTAGTGACCCTCCTGTTTTCAGCCTCCCAGCCCCTGGGATTACAGGTGTGCACCATCACACCCAGTCTCAGTCACCATCTAAGTGCATTGTGGAGGCAGGGCTGACATAGCAGGTCAAGGATCAAACTCCAGATCCTTGTGTCTGCCTAACCAGGTGCTTTAATCCACTAAACTATCTGGCTAACCCAACTAGTACAATCTAGTAGTTATTGTTAGTATACTCCAACTTTAAGTCACATTTCTGGAAACACAAATAGCAAGAGATAGTATTTTCAGGTGAGCTGGATACATTTTGAGAAACCTTTCAGAGCTGTTCAATATTATGTATAAGGAAGGAGTCAGGCTGATGGGTCTAGATTCTAGCTTCCTGAGATGAATTAAATTTAATATAGCTTATGGACTGGCAGATAGCTCAGAGGACTAAAGTGCCCCCTTAGGCAGAGCTCAGTAGCCAGGGTTCGATCCCCAGTGTGCCATGCAGGCTCTGCCCTTGGGGTGGGCTGAGATAGGATTGAGACTGGGCCTGGTGGCACACCTGTTATCCCAGCACTTGGGAAGTTGAAAACAGGAGGATCATTATGAGTCATATATATGTAGTGAGACCCTGTAGGCCCTGTACCAAATACATTTAAAAAAGTTACCTATAGTCCCAGCACTTGGGAGGCTGAGGCAGGAGGATTGGTGTGAGTACAAGACCAGCCTGGGCTACAAAAGTGAGTTCAAGGCCAGCATGAACTGCACAGTGAAACCCTGTCTCAAAAAGAAAAAAAAAAAGACAGTCTTTTCAAGACTAAAATTGGTCTGTTATTATTGTTTGCTTATTTATTTTTTAGTTGTATTGGGGACTGTGAGCTATATTTCTACCATTGGTTTGTTTGTTTGTTTGTTTAGGCAAGGTCTTACTAAGTCACTATTTTGCCCAGACTGGGCTCAAATTTGCAGTCCTCCTGCTTCAACTTCCTCCTGTTAGAACGACAATTATGGACCTTCAAGTTGGTTCCATATGCTCACCTCATGACACTGGTAGGATGTAGTTATGAAGAGAGAAAAGGAAGTAGCATTAAAACAACCTGATTGGCTGCAATCAGCGTTCACCTTATAGGAGCTCAGTATCACAGGCATGTGATCCCTTGGTGACATGTGATTGGCTGAAATTCAACTACTGTGATTAAGAATGTGCTGAGCTCTTAAATTATTCACAGTTCATATACATAGAGAACTAGGTTTGGTTGCACTTCACTGCATATGAGTTGTGGATTTAGGTTAAACATCAATTTAGCATGAGGTAGTGACTTTGGACAAGTTATAATTTCATTGCTCACCTAATAAGAAGGCAATAGTAGTGCCAAACTTCACAGGACAGTTGTCAAAGTTGAAAGAATTCATATATAAAGTTCTTAGAGCAGAGTCTAGCACATGATAAATGGTCAGCATTGCTATGCCTTAATATCTTTTAAGTAGGGCAAAAGCTAAAATGGGTCATGCCTCCTATAAGGAAAGAGATAAGGGAGCATGACTGGGAGAAAGAGCGCAGAGAGTCAAAGTGCCAGCACCCAAACCAATGAGTTCAGGGAATGTTTCTTTCTCCACAAGCCAAACCAAAGCTGCTCCCTTTTAGATACTGCTTCCTTTCCCAAGGGCCTGCCTCACCTGACATTGAGAGCATTTCACACACTGTGTCTGAGTGCTGATGCAGCAGATAAACCTGTAATTCTAGGACATAACATAATTCTCAACCACTCAGCTCAGAGGAGCCCCTGTTCTGAGATAAAGTTATTGATCACCCTTACTACCAATATATTAGCTTCCTCTACCCAGCTGAACCTGGCTTGAAGGTTGACAAGCAAAACCATGGGTGGTATACACATGTGTGTGTGCATGTGTGTATGCATGCATCTGTGTGTATGTGTGTGTGTAAGGGGTGTTGTTGGGTTTACACGCCAATTACACATGAGCACAGCAGGTTCCTCAGCCTCAGCAGGACACAAAAGTCACTGTTGATCTTGAAGCTAGGTTAGAGGCACTTGGGAAAAAGGTGTCCATTTCCCAGTTTCACTTGATAAGCAGGCAAGCAGGGCAAGGAAGAGAAAAAGCAGGGCTGCAACTAATCAATGTTGTGAAAGTTGAATGAATTCACATACAAAGCGCTTAGAACAGAGTCTAGCACATGATAAGTGCTCAGTATTGCTGTGTTAATATATATTTAAGTAGTGTGAAAGCTAATATGGGTCATCCCACCTATAAGTGAAGGAAAAATAACAGGCAGGGCTAGCATGAGACAAAGCAGTGTCCACGAGGAGCGGAGAGCTGTACTGCTTGGGTCTGTGCTGCAGTAGAGACCCTTCTGCAGAATTTGGCCCACTGGGCCTCTATGCGTGTAGACTTCGGTACCAGACAAAGCATCTGGCTTCATTGAGGATTCTAGGCAGGCAGCCAGCTCCCTCTTCTAGCCCTGATTCCAGGCTCACCTGATTATCTTCTGATAATAATTTGACTTCCCACCTAGATTTCACCACAGGGAGAGAAAGTGTTTGAATCAGAATGTGTGTCTGATCCCCTTGCTGATTTTACTTGTCATTGTAAATTAACAAAATGGCATTTCAATTTACAAATCTATCCATCTGTTATGAACTTGTTTAGTATGACTGGGGGCCCCATAAGCTGATTTTACCTCAGTGTACTCACAGAGCCAATTTTCTCTGTTTTTAAACCTGAAGTACAAAGACCCAGTCCCTGGCCTGTGGTTAAATCACCAAAGTAAATTTCCCTTTGAAGTGTCTACAGTCAAACTGTGCCTCTTATCAAACACATTTCTTCCCTGGACTTTATTCTTTCAAGGTGAACAGCCCTTGTTCAGTGACCAAATGATTGAGTCCCTAGTGATAAAGTCAAGAAATAGGAAAATTGGGCCTACCCTGAGATATGGAATCAGTGTCTACACCCACCTATAAAAGAACCTAATCAAAACATAGTTCTAATGAACATGATATTTATAGTGTTTTACACGGGTCCTCTGTCCATTTTGTGCTATTTTCTCAGAACATCACAGGACACTTGCAATGAACAGAAACTCACTTGGTTTATACTCAAGAGCCTGGGAAGTCCAGGATGGAGAGGCTATATCTGCAAAGATCTTCTTGCTGCATCCAAACAAGGTAGAGCCTTCCCACGGGTAAGGCGGTGATGCTGTACTCATTTCATCACGTGTCTCCATAACTGACACACTCCAACAGTAGGGGCATAACTTTATTCATGAGGACAGTCTTCATGATGCAGTCACTTCATAAAGATCCCACCTCTCAATAGTCTTGTATTAGGGATTAAATTTCCAACATTAGATACTTTAAGGCACACATTCAAACCTTCCTCCATTCAAAGCTCTGAAACTATTATTCTTTTTTTTTTTTTTTTTTTTTTTTTTTTTTTTTTTTTTTTTTTTTGTCTTTTTGAGACAGGGTTTTGCTATGCAGTTGAGGCTGGTCCTGAGCTCAGTTTTGTAGCCCAGGCTGGTCTCGAACTCTCACCAATCCTCCTGCCTCAGTCTCCCAAGTGCTGGGATTACAGGCGTGAGCCACCACGCCCGGCTTATCTGAAACTATTATTCATCAGTAGTCTGACCTTTCCTAATCCCTACTCAATATTATAAATTAGCTCTTACCATCATTAAACTCAGTGATGTTGACTGGGAGGCCTATACAACCAAGTTCATCGTGCTTTTACTGGGACTCATTTGAGGGGAGTTCGTATATACATAGAGATCTCTCCTCTGGCTGTGTGTGTGTGTGTGTGTGTGTGTGTGTGTGTGTGTGTGTGTGTGTGTTACTGGGGACTGAACCTCAGCCTTCACAATGTGCTACATCCTCAGCTATGTATACTTTTTAAAAATTTTGAGGCAAGGTCTCACCAAGTGGCCCGGGCTACTCAAACTTACAGTCCTCCTGCCTCAACCTTTCAGAGTGCTACAATTACAGCACACACCATAGTGTCCAGCTTCTGGTCTCTTGTTTTGTTTGGTTTTTTGAAGAATAAAAACAAAAGCAAAAGCAAATAGGAACAAAGGCAGAAACAGGATAATATACAACAATACATATGTTACAGATTTTCAAAACAAGAATGGCTAATAATGGTTGTTATATTATCTATTTTTATCATCAAATCTGCCACTGAGATTAACAAATACCACTGTTATTCCCTCTAAATGCCTTCTAAGAGGGTCTCACTTTTGCTCCACCATTACTCTTGGTAGTGCAGCTACCAGGATATTTTCTCCCAAAAGCCCTATCTTTGAGAATTTTCAAAGCTGCCCTTGGTACTTCTTGCCACCCAACAACACAGAGTCCTCTCAAGCCATCTTTGTGTCCAGCAGTGGGTGGCACCTATCTCCTCAGGCCTCTGCTGCAAGAAGAAGAAGAAGAAGAAGAAGAAGAAGAAGAAGAAGAAGAAGAAGAAGAAGAAGAAGAAGAAGAAGAGGAAGAGGAAGAGGAAGAGGAAGAGGAAGAGGAAGAGGAAGAGGAAGATGAAGAGGAAGAGGAAGAGGAAAAATATGAATTCTATAAATTTTGTGTTCTACAAATCAGATGTTGTATGTAGCAAAATTCCAAGAGACTCAGTAATACCTTTTAGCTAAACTGCTGTTGCAACAAGATTTGAGCTCTTTCTGAGACTTGACTGCAAAATAGAGAGGAAGAATAGGAAGATGAGGGTAACCATGGTAGCACAAGTATTTCAGGACTGTGTACTGAGCTGAGTTAGCCAAGAAAACATGGCATGAGCAGCCCTCTGACAACTTACACACCAATCACTGATTTCAACTGGACCTATGATAAGTAAGCCCAGTAAGAAAGCTCAACATTGGTCAAGACAAACAGAAGATCTAGATACCCCATCAATACTGCTAGGCCATTGAGACTTTCTGAATCGATAAGCTAAGATTAACTATGCCCTATGTAGCCAGTGAGAAAAGCCCAAGGCAGAGGCTCAACTTTCCTCCACCCTTCTCATTTATGGAAAAATCCAAGATGCAGCAGCCATTTTAACCATTTCCCAAAAAGTTATAGTAAATAGTTAATATTAGTTATATTAGTTAGTTAATACAACTAGTTAATATAACTAATTAGTTAGTTAGTTAGTTAATATAGAAACACTGCTAGTGCATAGCCTAGCTGTTCTAAGGAATAGTAGGTTCATTTCTGGGGAGAAAAAGGAGTTGCAGAAAAAACAAGCAACTGATACATGAGATTTGCCATACACACTACAGAATCCAGAATCTTCCTGCTCACTAGATCAGGGTGTCTTTCAGGAGTAAGAAGAAGCTGCATCTCTCAAGAGAATAGCTCCTCTTCGGGGACTAAGAGAATAATCTCAGCTGGACAAGCCTAGAGCATTCACCCTTTAAAAAAAAAATCTCTGCTAAAATTTGCCCCACCTGGGAAATCAGAGGTATCTTTCTGCAACATGAGTAAATACAAATATCTTCTAGAACAGTACAATGGAATTTCTCCACTTGTGGTTGGTGTTAAATTAATGATTTTCTCTTTAATGCAGAAATCGTGACAGACCGCTTTAAAAGACACATTTCTGTCATCTGCCTGTGGTACTTACAAATTTGTTTTCTACTGAAATTGCAATGTATAAAGTTGCAGATATGTACTAACTGAGAATTTTTAATTATTTACTCAATAAAATAAGGAAATATTTACTATAAGAAATTGGGACAAACTGGACAGCAAGAATGGGCCATCTCATACTAATGGGGCTAAAGTAACTCCATTTTGATTTGGGGCTCTATTTTAGAAGTCCCTTAAACTTTAGATGAACTCACTTTTCACCCCTCCCTCTAGCTAACCATAAACCCATAAAAAGAGAAATAAGTGGTTATCTAGAAGAACCAATAGATAAAACAAACTATGGATAAGCTAAGATTAACTGCGCCCTGCATAGCAACATGTGGGAAGTGTAAATCTTGTGACTTTCTTGTAAAAATCCCTACAATGTAGCTGCCACAGCCATTTGGGGAACTTGTTAATGTACAAAAACCCAGGGAACAAAGCCCCTCCTCCTCTGCACTCGGTTGCTGCGATCACCTCTGCTAGATAAATAAAGCTCGGTCGTACCCAAATTCTTGGCCTCCGTGGGTGTTTCTCACAACTGACCATAACAACATCTCGTGACTTTTGTAGCTTTCTTTTCTTATCTTTGTTTTTATTATTGAAATATATATATATATATATATATATATATATATATATATCTTTAAGCCAACACCATCTATGGAAATAGGAATTTGCCATGTTTATTTTTTAAGGCTGGCATGATAGTCTTGGGTTGTAATATTACCTTTGCTTTACATCTATATTTTCTCTTTTTATAGGAATTTTTATTTAAATGTCAAGCCTAGACTGCTGAAAAATCCACAGACCTGTAGTAATCTATTCATATTTCTACCGATACACACCCTGTCAGAATTTCAACATTTTCAATAACTAGAAGCACTGGTGCTTGTGCTACACTGGATCAGGCAAGCACTAGAGGATGGAGCTCAGGCCTATAGGAAGATAGACAGCTTTGGCTGTGGTGCAGATGCGTGCCCATGTCCTGGAGCTTTGGTCCTCAGATGACAAAATGAGAGTACTGTAAGCCTTTAAGGGATGTGGTCTTAGGTAACTGGGAGGTTGTGCTTAAAGGACGTTGTAGGACACTGGTCTCTCAGTCTCCTTTTACTTCTTAGTTCAAAATGTAAGCACTCACTCCAGTACATACCCTAATCATGACGTGTCACCATCTCCATGAAGGCAAACCAACGGGGCTACCCACTGTTCAGCTTGAATCTCTACACCCATGAGCTGTCATGAACCTCTCTGAGCAATAAGCAGCCCAGTCAGTACTTCAGTGTAATAATGCAAAACTGGTGTGTGCAGAATATTTTACAAGAGCTATAGATGCTGTAATATTAAAATAGCACTTCCCCATTCTGGGTTCAAATGTTGCTCTTTATTTTCATACAGTAACTGCCCATCAGTGCAGTGACCTTCAGCTTTATCATCCTGTCACCTTCCAATCTCTTCCTCTACCAATGACCAATGCTCAGGCCTCTCCCCCTGTACAGGAGAAGATTTGCCTCACACATACCCATGTTGATGTTTTATACAACTTCACTGATTTCTATAACTAATAGATCTGTCCATTGTCACACTGGTCCCTCCTGAAACTGTTTTTCTTGTGTACGAGAAAAACAGTGGTAATGATGTCATGGGAAGAAATAATTAAATTAAGAACAAAGATATGTTCTTCTGGGGCTGGGATGTAGCTCAGTGGCACAGCACTTGCCAGGCAAGCTCAAGGTCCTTAGCTTGATTGCTGGTACCCCCCCAAAAAAAGATATCCTTTCTTAGAATGGTGACTTCATTTGTCTACACTCTCCAATCTCTGTAAGATTTCAAACTGAGATGACCCCACTATGCACATGAGCATGCTATCACAGAGGATGAAGAATTTGTTCAAGTCTTCATGGCTTCTATGTTGCAAAAAGACTATAAGCTCAACTCGAGTCCAGCCATTGCTTTGTTTCCACTCTGCTGACTCACTGCAGTGTGCTCCTTGGCTCTACTGCACTTATCCAAATATACATGAAAATGAAACCGTATGGTACGTGTGATCAATAATTGGCATATAGTGTCTTAGTTACTCTTCTCTCATTATTGAGACAAATACCCGACACTCAAAATGAGGGAAGGAAAGGATTCTTTAGCTCACAGTTACTGGGGGGTTTCAGTCCATATTCAGCTGGCTCCAAGGCAGAGTGGCACATGGCAGAGAGCAACCTTTTATGGTGGCAGCTAAGAGCAAGAGCGTGAAGGGAGAGAGTAGCAGCAGCTCAAACAGCTAACTTCTCTTCCTTTACATTAAAATACAAATCACCTGCCTGGAGGAGGTGCAACACCCACACCCACAGTAATCAGTTATGAATTCCAGAAACAGCCCCATGACTACATGAGGCTTTGGGGGAAAACCTATACACAAACCATAACATATACCAACTCAAAAAACATGTGATCAGTAATCGTACAGTACAGCCCTGGAACTCGCCATTCAAAGTTCATAGCCTGTGATTGACTGATTTTTCCCTAGATTCTAACTAAACAGTTATTCGTGAAATTAAATGATTGGATGCCACTCTGTTACCCACCTCTAGCAGTTGTGTTGGGTTCTACATCATAATAGGTCGCTGTACCTCCTATAGCTAGCTCCAGTATGTTGATTTTGTTCTTCTTAAAGCCCTGAAATTCCTAAGATGTAGCCAAAATGCTCGGCATTTTCTAAGACTTTATTAATATTTTATTCAATTCAATTACATGACTTCAGGAGACATAGTGCATTTAGGGTTTAATCGATACAAATAAGCATTTAAAGGCATTTTTTTCTGATCATATCTGAAATTCATTGATTTTCATATTTCGCAGGTGCTCGAGGAATATGACTTATGCACATTTGGGTGGGTCTACTGTAATATATCAACTTTAACAAAAAGGACTAGCAGCAGATCACTATATTTTGGGTGAATCTATGGATGGTTGACGTGCAGGCCAGCAGAGTAGGGAGAGACCCACATCGGTTTGGTTGCACCAACCAGAAGGCCTCTAGCTTGGGCAGACCAAAAATAGAAAGGAGGAAGTATTCTTTTCTTGGAGGAAATCAAGTGTTCACATTTGCCTTTAATTGGTTTCCAGTTTTCCCTGCTTTCCAATGCGGAGCCTTCAGCCTTGAAATGCAGCCACACTGGTGATTCTACAACTTCCATCCATTTGAGGTTCAACTCCCACTACTGGATCTTCCTACTCTCTGGTACATTGGCAGCCATTTTGGCATCTTCAGCCTGTTATCCCATAAGCAGTCATTGTGATTCATCTGTTTCTGACCTTCCAAGCCTACTTAATAAGTCTCTTAGTATAGTTAGACATGTGTTTCACATTGGTTCTGTTCCTCTAGAGATAACTATCTAATATAATAGGTAATTGAAAAATTATGGTAGATAAACCTGAGAAAATGTAATGAACAAAGGAAATAATAAACACAATATTCTATTGGTTGCAGAGACTTTAGTATATAAATGTGAACTATATAACAGTACAGATAATAGGAGCTCAAAATTTTTTTATAAAAATATAGATTGGCTAAAACTAGAACCCTAACTAAAATACCTCCATTAGGATGAAGCTTAGGGGTAGAAAATCAAAAATAACAATGACATGTAATTTAGATATTATAGGACTTTTGTTAGTCAATTTTCTCTCATTGCTGAGACAAAAATACTTGATACCCAAAATTAAGGAAGCAAAGGTTGGTTTAGCTCAGTTTGTGGGAATTTCAGTCCATAATCATCTGGCTCCAAGGCAGAGTAGTACATGGTAAAAAGGCAACAGCTCATGACAGTGAAAGACAGAAGAAACAAGAGCAAAAAGGAAGGGAGCAAAGCTTCTCCTCCCTTATGTAGCAGGCAGGTACCCAACCTAGCGTGGGCGTAGCACTCCTACCATCTCTGTGTCCTCCTCTTTCACAGGCTTAAGATGTTTACCAGTAAGGGTCCTGGCCCCTCGTTGAGTCATTTACTTAAACTTCTAAACTTCTCAAGTTAACACAATGAATAAGCCATTACAAGCATCCTGGAGTGTAAACAGCTGCCCCAGGATGTGCCCTCTACACTGTAGAATACAGAACTACTGAGTTACTTAGTTAAGCTTCTAGACTTCTCAAGAGAATGCAATGTATCAACTATTACAACTCTTATTATTTTGCCATTCTTGATATGAAGTAGTTGCCTCTCAATAAAACTGCTACTGGGGTTCCAGCCACCAAATGTAAAAAAAAGTAAGGAAGTAAATATAAAGGAAAATGTAAGGAAGTAAAGAAAAAGGCACTCCCTTCCATCTTACAGATAAGTTTTATAATTTAGACATAATTTTTGCATTGCTTTCATAGTGGATGAACCTATGATAGTCCCCATGTGTCCCTATTTCTTGCTTCCTCCGTGTGAGTGTAGCCAAGGTCAGCTATATGTTTCTAACAAAAATGATGTGACATACTCACCATTATTATGTTATACAAGGTATTGCTTTGTCTCATGGGCATTCCCTAATGACAATCTTCCTTACTAGCACTGAAGAAATAAGCTAATATATGAAGGCATGAGTGACAAGAAGCTGAAGGTGCCTTCTTGCCAACAGACAGTGAAGTCCTGAAACCCTCAGGCTGGACATCCACAGGAAGCTGCATTCTGCCAACATTCATGTGATCTTGAAAGTAATCCCTTACAGGCAAGCCATGGGTGAGGTAACCTTGATAGCCACCTTGACTAGAGATTTATCAGTAATGTTAAAACAGGGAAGTGTTAACTTGGGTGCAGACTCATGACGCCCTAGGCCATGAGATGATAAATATATATTTTTGAGCTACTATTGCTGCAATAGTACTACACAGTAATGGACAACTAATATACATGCCATTCACCAGAACATACTCACAGAGCCACACTGGTGCAGGGGACCCTGGGAAGTAGTCTTTATAACCAAAATAAAAAGGACAAATAAAACCACAAGGCTTTAAGGAGCATCACCTAGAGAGAAAACATTCTCTTGGGCTTTCACAGAGAACAAACTGGTCAAGCAATGGCCATGACTCATTCAGACAGCTAACACTGACAACAGTTCTACAAATCACTGTACATGGTTTCAAAGTAAATTTGATTGACCTTGGGTGATACAAAAGTTATGTGTTTTGTTGTGCAGGTCTTGCCTTAACTTGCCCTTAACGACCCAGCAGAAAAGTTCAACCACGAGGCATAAAACAGAAAGCTAGATTAGTATGCTGAGCTGTAAAAGGCTTATGTCAACAGCCTCTGACATTGCTAGTTCTGCCAGTAATTCATTGTGATTAGGGAATACTGGACTATGTATACAACTACTTTCTCTTAGTTCAATGAGAAGAAATTTTTTGTACCAACATTGATTAGAATAATTATGTCTCTGTATAACTATTACAAGGACAACAATATGCATTGTATCAATTATTGGGAATGTACTACTATTATGTTTTTTGAAAAAAAATAATAAAAGTAAAAAAAATTTAAAAAATACAAGGCTAGGTATAGTCTAATATTTTAAACTACAGTGTTCCTAGTACTGTATAATTTCAAACATTTAAATTTAAAAATACTTCCTTATTAAAAATATTTACTCAAAATGATCTATTGTGGTAGCTTTCCATATTGAAATAATCCTTTTACTAATACAGTTTATGTCATATATTAAGAGCCATGGAGCTTTTATTCCTTGATTCAGTGATCCTACTTCTTGGAACATAGTTGAAAAAAATAGTCCAATATAGGGATAGAATAAAACTGCAGTGTACTGGTATTGCAGAAATACTATTGACAGAAAAGAATTGAACCTACCTAAATATTTATTGATAGAATCGTTGATCTATTAATAAATAATTATCCATACTAATGATATTATAATGTAGTCATTAAAAATACTAACGTGAAGACAATTTTATAGCATAAAATACAATACAAGGAGCTGGGGAGATAGCTCTGTGGCACAAGTGCCTATGTGGCAAGAATAAGGTCGTTGAGTTTGAACCCTGGTCCTGCAAAAAAAAAAAAAAAAAAACAATGCAAAAGGGTAAAATAAGGTAAACAGAATTCAAAAAAACATTTTGGAACAGAATAAGTAGAATTACATTGACAGAAGAGATTTGGTTTATGGAATTATTGATTTTCCCCTGTTTTCAATATTTTAAAAAACTGTATAACTGGCAATTTAAAATAGCAAGCAGAAATTTAAATAATAAGCACAAATGTTTACATCAGGGTTTATCATTTACATGCACAAGAGTGCAGACTACTATTCATTTGTGCTTGCTAATTTAATCATCACAATTACCAATGTTGTCGTTATCTATATCACCCCCATTCAACAACCAAGGAACTGGAAGTGCAAGAAGCATAAGTTCCTGACCCTGTTACACAACTAGGGAACGACAAACATGGGACTTAATTTCCTTAGTCAGACTCTAGGAGCAATGTTTAAGCTCCTGAGTAGGAAGCAAAAAATGAGTGGGGGGAAAAAATTATAGCAGATGGTCCTTCAGCCAAAGGATTCTTATCTGGAATATACAAAAAAAATTTTTTTTTAAAGTCAGGCCACCAAAATTCAAAGACCCAATCTAAAAATGGGCATCTGAGATGAATATACACTGCACAAATGCCAAATAAATATATGAAAAAATGTTCAACATCATTCAACAATCAGAAGATATAAATTGGAACAACACTGAGATACCATCCTATGACAGGAAAAAAATGGTTATCCTCAAAAAATCAACCAATAACAAACGCTGGAGAGAAAGAAACCCTTCTCCACTGTTGGTGCGAGTGCAGGCTAGTACAAACACTATGGAAATCAGTATGAGATTCCTCAAAAAGCTAGAACTGGAGGTCTCATTCAAGCCAGCTATTCCCCTCCTAGGTTTTTTTCCAGAGGTGAAATCATACCACAGTGACATATGTGCACCCATGTTTATAGCAGCACAATCTGTCATAGCTAAATCATGGAAACAACCCAAGTGTCCATCAACTGAGGAATGGGTAAAAAAAGATGTGGTATTTTTACATAATGAAATATTACTCAGCTATAGAAAGATAAATTCAAGGCTTTTGTAGATTAACAGATGCAAGTAGAGACTGTATTAGTAACTGAAATAAATCAGACCCACATGTGTGAATATCATATTGTCTCTCTAGTGTGAGAACCCAAAACAGCAAATATAATCTGAGAGGTACAATAGATTCTATAAAAGAGAAAGAATTTGTTCAATGGGAAGGACAAACTGGGCTAGAGAAAAGGACAAAAGATAGATAGGGGAAAGATACGTACATGCAGGACAGTTTAGATAACTGTACTACTTATTTTTGCTGGTCTTTTGAAAGGAACAGTTAATGCTCCGAATTTTTTCTTCTTATTCTTATTAGTTTTTCTTTTTAATTCCTTATAACTTTTTGTTGTTGTTTTGTTTAGTTTCTTCTAACCAATTTGCATGTTTTATATCTGATAACCTGAGCAACTAACTTGAAGATAACATCATGGAATATAGCAATGATTGTTGAATTCCTATTATTTTTTTCAGTGAAATTTTGTATCATTTCTGGTGTGTTTTTACTACTAATTTGTATTCTTCAAAAAACAAAACAGGGAGCTGATAAATAGTTTCATGAGGTATGAGCAAGTAAAGCTCATATTTGAGTGAATTCATAGTTGAAGGATGCAACCAAAGCCAGGTAGGTTTGCACAGCCCTCCAGACGTCATAGGGCACTTAGAATCTTCTTTGAGGGACTGGAGTTCTAACCTTGGCAACTTACTTCTTTATGGTTAATGTCTCTTTTCCTTGAAACAATGAAACAATCTTTATTCAGGGGACCCTTTTGTGTCCAACAATCTATAGAAGGAAAAGTTATTGACCTTGTGACTTCTGTCTCCTGGCCCCATGAGGCCCATATGGTCGACCTGACCATCTCAACTGGCTGCAACATCCCACACAGCGGGCACAGCAGAGAACTAAAGCGTTGCTCAGTGGTAGTCATGTCAAAGGTAAATTTTAAAAATTGTTTTTGGAGAGCCGGGCGTGATGGCGCACGCCTGTAATCCCAGCACTCGGGAGGCTGAGGCAGGAGGATCGGTGTGAGTTCGAGACCAGCCTGGGCTACAAAAGTGAGCTCAAGGCCAACCTGAACCCCATAGTGAGACCCTGTCTCAAAAAGCCAAAAAAAAAAAAATTGTTTTTGGGGGTGAGGATATAGCTCAGTGTCACAAGTGTTTGCCTGGCAAGCACAAGTCCTCAGTTTAATTCCCAGTGTCGGTTTTGTTTTGTTTTGTTTTGTTTTGTTGTGTTGTGTTGTGTTGTGTTACATTTTGTTTTGTGCCAGAGATTGAACTCAGGACCTTGCACTTGCCAGGCAAGCACTTATTCCACTGAGCTATCTCCCCGGCCCATAACAATAATTTAAAATTAAAAAATGCTTTTAAAATTTCTCAAATGAGTCATAGCACAACTATGAAGAAGAAATTCCATGAAGGGGGTGTTTGACTCACCTGAATTGCAATTTTTCATATATGATAGCAATTAGAATTGGTGACCTGGAACAACTTGTAGAAATGAAATTACTTTCCAGTCTTCAACAATTTAGCTCTGATCTCTGTAACCTTTTGGAAAATCTTGTCCCCATCTTGAGTCACTGTAAAACAGAAAAACCTCCTGCGCTTTTTTTTTTTTTTGCTTTGTACCCAGCTCAACCCACCCTGGGGGCAGGGAAGGGCTGGCACAGCATATGGTGCCCAGGGTGAAACCCTGGTCCCTGCACACTTGCCTAAGCAGCTGCTTTAGACTGCTATGCTATCTCTCTGGCCCCTTCTGTGCTTTCAGTGAGCCTGCTAAATCATATTTCTTGCAGAATGCTAGGCTGTTTGTGTTACTTTTATTTCATTTAGGAAGGAAAATTAAAGATTTATAGTTCCATACTTAATTAAGAATCCCTACACTCTTGTGTCCAAATACAATGTGCGCCTGTGTGTCATGTGAACGTGCAGCTGAGAAGGGATAAGTGCGATTACCATCCCCATGGTAATTACAATTTCCTCTAGTAAGGTCCCTGTAACTTTCACAACAGCATGTTAGTTCAGGCATACCCAGACTTGTAAAGACTTGAAAACGTTCCTCTGGAAAACAACTCCGTTGTTCTTGGGCTGGGCATGGCAATACATTACTATGTGAGCTCTGTCTGAGTTCATTTGTAGGTATAACGCGATCACAATAAAAACATACGGAAGCTTTCTTCCTGGAAGTAGGCAAAAGATACAAAAGTTCATATAAAATGAAAAATATGTAAGAATAACTAGGAAAGCACTGCAAAAGAACCGCTAAAAATAATCAGACTCACCGAGTAGTAAAACATACCACAAAACCTATATAATTAGGGCAGGAAGATATTGCCATCTAAATGGACTAATGGAAGTATATTAAAAAAATCTAAAATTTAACTTCATATGACAGTCTAAAATTTGACAAAAAGTACACTTCAAATTACCTAAAAAGACAGATTCTTAAATGGCATTGCTGCAACTGACAGCCACTTGTAAAGGAATTGTTATTCATGTGTATAAGCACACACTATGAGAATAGAGGGCCAGGTGTGTAGCTCAGCAGCACAGTACTTGCCTGGCTAGCATGAGGTCCTGAGTTCAATTCCTACTACAAAAGTAAACAAACAAACAAACAAACAAACAAATAAATATGAGAAATGAAGCAAAAGTAAATGAGAGAAAAAGCAACAGCTTATTTCTGTATAATATGGACATTCTAATTATGCTAAAAAATATAAATTTAGGTCTGGCCTACACGCCCGCTGGGTAAGGACCCTCGGCCTGCCTCCTGCTTTCTTTTCGGCTCCTCCTGCTGGACTTCTGCTCCCGAACCCCTCTGGCATCTCCTCTGGCAACCCATCTGGCCACACGCCTGCTGGGTAAGGACCCTTGGTCTGCCTCTTTTTTTCTTTCAGCTCCTCCTGCCCAAGCTCTAGTCTTGAACCCATCTGGCATTTCATCTGACAACCCATATGGCCCTTGAGCCTACCAGGACTCCTCAACTCCAGAGCTCCAACTCCACCCACAGTCCTGACCCACAGGACCTCACAGCAGCCAGCAGCACAAGCTCTGACATACAGCCAGGCTTTTCTGGAGGGAAACCAACTTGGGGGATCCAGACCAAATTCCCATAGACACTAACAGCATAACATCACCAAAGTGCAGAGGTTGCTTCCATACAAAATGATAACAACAAGGAGTAAGATGCAATCTCAGGGCCTGAACCCACCCACATCAAATACAAAAGGCACTACCATGGAAGAAAATGAGAATCATGCAGACGAAACCTCTGAATTGGTAGCATCTAAGGTAGACAAACAAGAGCAGAAATGTATAGAGCAACTCAGATCAGAGATAACATCTGAAGTGAAGTGAAAAAGCAGCTGGAGAAACATATAGAGGAAACCAGAGCAGAAATAATATCTGGAGTTAGGATTCCCGCCTGATTTCTGCCGGTCCTGATCCTCTCAGGCCCGCATGACAGCTGGGTAAGCACCCTAGGCCCGCCTCCCCGTTTTCCTTTTCTTTTTTTTTTCAAACCCTCCAGCCCAAGCTCCAGTACCGAACCCATCACACATCTCGTCTGACAACCCATCTGATCCACGAGCCTACCAGGACTCCTCAATTCCAGAGCGACACCTCCACCCACAGACCAGACCCACAGGGCTTCACAGCAACCAGCAGCCTGAGTTCTGACACGTAGCCGGGAACTTCTGGAGGGAAACCAACTTGGGGCATCCAAACCAAACGCTCGTAGATGCTAACAGCATAACGTCACCAAAGTGCAGAGATCGCTTCCATACAAAATGATAACAACAAGGAGTAAGATGCAATCTCAGGGCGCAAGCCCACCAAAATCAAATACAGGAGACACTACCATGGAAGAAAATAGAATCGTGAAGATGAAACCTCTGAATTGGTAGCATCTGAGGCAGACAAAAAAGTGCAGAAACTTATAGAGCAACTGAGATCAGAGATAACATCTGAAGTAAAGAAGAGGGGCCTGGCAGGATGGCTCAGTGGTCTAAAGCGCCTGCTTAGGAAAGCTTGGGCGGCTGCAGGGACTGCAGTTCAATCCCCAGCACCACATGCTGCGCCAGCCCTGCCCTCAGGGCAGGCTGAGCCAGCCATGGAAATAAACAAATAAATGAACTAACAAAAAGTTCTGGAACAAGAAAAAATAAATAAATAAATATTTTTTTTAATGAAGTAAGAAAAGGAACACATGAAGTGGGAAAATGACCAGAGAAATGTACAGGGGAAAACAGAGCAGAAATAATACCTGAAATTAACAAAGACATGTCTAAATCAATAGCATCCCAAGTAATGAAACAACTACAGAAAGATAAGCAGGAGAACAGAACAGAAATAATCTCTGAATTAGAGAGAGAAAGGATAACTATAATGAGAGACTTCAATACTACTAAAGAAAATATCGATAAAAAATTAGAGGAGAATAGAAAAATGATGACTCCCTGATGGAGCAACATAGGAAAGAAATAGGTCACATGAAACAGTTTCAAAGAGATATACAAGAAAATAAAATCTCAATCACAAGTTGGCAGAGCCGAATGAACGAAAGTGAAGATAGAGTCTCAGACCTTGAAGACACAGTTGCAGCCAGTGAAAGAGTAAGAAAGGATCTTTTAAAAACAACCAGAATGCAGAAAAAAATAATTCAACATCTGAAAGACAATGCAAAAGTGAACAACGTGAGATTAATAGGAATCAATGAGAAAGAAGGAGTCAATACAAATGATATAAAAAGAATATGGGCAGAAGTAATAGCAGAAAACTTCCCAAATGTGAGAAAACAATTGGACATTCAGGTAACTGAAGCATACAGAGCTCCAAATAACATCAACCCAACTTAAAACACACCAAGACATAGAATAGTCAAGATACCAGAAATCTAGCTGAACAATAATATGCTAAAAGCTGCTAGAAAAAAGAAACAGATCACATTTAAAGGAAAACCCATCAGAATAACAGCGGGTTTGTCTTCACAAACCATGAAATCAACAACAGCATGGAGCAGAGTGCTTCAAGTACTCCAAAAAGATAAATTCCCACCCAGACTACTATACTCGGCAAAAATCTCCTTCAAGTATGAGGGAGAAGTGAAATATTTCCATGACAAAGAACAACCAAAGAATTTCATGACATCAAAGCCAATGCTACACAATATTCTAACAAATATATTAGAGAGGGACCAAAAAAGACCAGAATTCACAAATGAAAACAGAAAGATCCCACCAAATAGAGTAACCAACTAAACATAGGAGGAAAAAGTGGTAAACAGTAGCAAATAAAAGTCATGTCAACCATAAGTCAATACATTTCAATTATAACCATCAATGTAAATGGACTCAATTCTCCAATTAAAAGAAGTAGACTTGCAGAGTGGATAAGGAAACAGAGCCCAACAATATGCTGTATACAAGAAACACACTTAACACATAAAGAAACTCACAGGCTTAAAGTTAAAGATTGGAAAACAATACTACATGCTCCAGCACCTCAAAAAAAAGCAAGGGTAGCAATCTTCTTTTCAGACAGTCTAAACTTCAAACCAAGACAGAGCAAATGAAATAAAGGAGGCCACTACATAATGATTAAGGGAAAAATTCATGATGAAGAGGTAACACTCATAAATATGTATGCACCCAACATGGGAGCAGCAAGCTATACAGAACAAACCTTAGTGAACATGAAAAATCTTATATCCAATACCACAATCTTAACAGGAGACCTCAACACTCCCTTATCCAGAAAAGATAGGCCAAGCAAACAAAAAATTAACAAAGAAGTAGCAGAACTAAATCAGGACTTGGAACAACTGGACTTAGTGAACATACACAGAGTGTTCCACCCAACCACTTCAAAATACACATTCTTTTCAGCTGCACATGGGACATTTTCTAAAATAGACCACGTATTAGTCCATAGATCATGCTTAAGTAGGTGCAAGAAAACAGAAATTATCCCATGCATATTATATGACCCCAGTGCAATCAAATTGGAAATAAATGATGAAAGAAACCATAGGAATTCCGGGACTATGTGGAAATTAAACAGCACTCTTCTCAACAACCAGTGGGTTAGAGATGAAATTAAACAATATCTACAATTTAATGAAAATTCAAACATAACCTACCAGAATTTGTGGCATGCAATGAACGCAGTTCTCAGAGGGAAATTTATAGCTCTGAATTCACACATTAAGAAAATAGAATGGGAACAAATAAACAATCTTACTCAACACTTAAAACAACTAGAAATGGAAGAACAAGTGAAATCCAAAGCCTAAAGGCGGGAGGAAATTATAAGGACTAGAGCAGAAATCAATTCATTTGAGAGAAAGAAAACAAAACAAATAATTAATGAATCCAAAAGCTGGTTCTTTGAAAGATTAAATAAGATTGATAAGCCCCTAGCTAACCTCATCAAAAGAGGAAAGAAAAGGCTCAAATTCAAGCAATAAGGAATGAAAAGGGTGAAATTACTACAGACCCAGCAGAGATACAGAGGATCATGAATAGCTACTTTGAGAATCTTTCCTCTCACAAAATTGAAGACACAGATGAAATGGACAGATTCCTAGAAAAGTACAAAGTACCCAAATTCAATCAAGAAGATATACCAACTCTCCAAAACCCAATAACAGCCAATGAAATACAACATGTAATAAAAAGCCTACCTATAAAGAAATGTCTGGGACCTGATGGATTCACTACTGAGTTCTACAAGAAATTTATAGAAGACTTAATCCTAACACTCCTCAAACACTTCAGTGAAATTGAAAAGGAGGCAATCCTTCCAAAACCATTCCTAGAGGCAAGTATTACACTGATGCCAAAACCAGAGAGACATGCAACTAAAAAAGAAAACTACGGGCCAATTTCTCTGATGAACATAGATGCAAAAATCCTCAATAAAATCCTTGCCAATAGAATACAACTAATCATCAAGAAGATTATACACCATGACCAAGTAGGATTCATTCCAGGGATGCAAGATGCAAGGATTTTTTTTTTTTTTTTTTTTTTTTTTTTTTGTCTTTTTGAGACAGGGTCTCACTATGCAGTTCAGGCTGTCCTTGAGCTCACTTTTGTAGCCCAGGCTGGTTTCGAACTCGCACCGATCCTCCTGCCTCAGCCTCCCGAGTGCTGGGATTACAGGCGTGAGCCACCACGCCCGGCAAGGATGGTTTAATATACACAAATCTATAAGTGCAATGCACTATATCAATAGAGCCAAGGCCAAAAATCACATGATCATCTCAACTGATGCCAAAAAGGCCTTTGACAAAGTGCAACTCTCATTCATGTTCAAAGTCCTACAGAAAATTGGAATAGAGGGCCTCTACCTCAACCTGATAAAAGCCATATACAACAATCCAACAGTTAGCATAATTCTAAATGGGGAAAAACCGAAGTCTTTATTCTCAACTCTGGTCCAAGACAAGGATGTCCCCTATCACCATCTCTATTCAATATAGTTCTGGAGTCATTAGCTATAGCCATTAGACAAGCAAGAGAAATAAAAGGAATAAGAATAGGTAAAGAAGAAGTAAAACTTTCACTATTTGCAGATGACATGATAATCTACTTGGAAGACCGAAAGAACTCCACCACAAATCTACTGGAATTAATACACACATTCAGTAGCATAGCAGGTTACAAAGTCAATACACAAACATCAGTGGCATTCCTCTACACAGATAACAAACACACTGAGAGAGAAATTAGAGAAACAGTACCTTTTATGATAGCCCTGAAGAAAACGAAATAATTAGGAATCAACCTAAGTAATTAAAAGACCTTTTCAATGAAAACTATAGTACTCTGAAAAAAGAGATCTTAGAAGATCTCAGAAAATGGAAAGATATTCCCTGCTCCTGGATAAGAAGAAACAACATCGTGAAGATGGCCATACTCCCTAAATTGTTGTACAGATTTAATGCAATCCCTATCCAAATACCACCGACATACCTCACAGAGCTGGAAAAGTCATTCCAAAAATTTATTTGGAACCAAAAAAGACCCAGAATTGCAAAGACAATTCTCGGCAATAAAGGTACGGCAGGAGGCATTACAATTCCTGACCTAAAGTTATACTACAAAGCTACAGCAATAAAATCAGCATGGTATTGGCAAAAGAATAGAC
>PVJA010005614.1:0-78090 GCA_004027025.1 Myocastor coypus
AAGAAAAAAAAAAAAAAAAAAAAAAAAAAAAAAAAAAAAAAAAAAAAGAAGAAGAAGAAAAGAAAGGATCTATTAAGTATGAAAGAAAGGACCTATTAAGTATGCTGTGCTCTTTGCAGTAGCTCCCCCTGGTGTCACCCTGGGGTTGGTTCCTTCACTGTGTCCCAGGGTAGAGGTTCTTTCCTGGCAGACATGCAGTACAATTCTTGAGATAAGAAGATGGAATCGTGGACAAACTGGATGAGCACAGATGCTCACAGATCTGTCCAAGGTGGGAAACATGGGAACTCTCTAGGGGGGTCATGAGGTGGGACAAAAATGTGGTCCACCAATAAGATTACAAGTGCAGTTGCTCAGGTAAAATTGATTAAATCAAGACCAAATGGGGGAAGTATGCTTAGTAACTTATTTCTTCCTGCTGGTGGACACCACGGAGGAAGCATCATCAATCTCTCTTCTGGCTGCTGTCATATCTAAGTCAGAGTCTCCCGAGGTGCCAAAACAGCTACAGAAGCTCTTCATCAGAGGGCTGAGCTTTGAAACAACTCATGAGAGTCTGAGGAACCATTCTGACTAATGGGGTACTCTCATAAACTGTGTGGTAATGAGAGACTCAAACATCAAACTTTTCAGAGAGTTCAGGTTTGTCACTAATGCCACTGTGGAAGAGGTAGATGCAGCCTTGAATGCAAGGCCACAAAAAGTGGATGGAAGAGTAGTGGAAACAAAGAAAGCTGTCTCAAGAGAAGATTCTCAAAGCCCAGATGCCCACTTCATGGTGAAGAAGGTCTTTGTTGGTGGCATTAAAATATACTGATGAATACCACCTACAGGATTATTTTGAACAATATGGAAAAATCAAAGTGGTTGAGATTGTGATTGACTGAGGCAGTGGAAAGAAGAGGGACTTTGCTCTTGTAACCTTTGATGACCATGATTCTGTGGACAAGATTGTAATTCAAAAATACTACACTGTGAACAGCCACAACTATGAAGGGAGGAAAACCCTGTCAGAGCAGGAGATGGCTAGTGCTTCATCTAGCCAAAAAGTTCAAAGTGGTTCTGGGAAATTTGGTGGTGATTGTGGAGGTGGTCTTGGTGGTAATGATAGTTTCAGTCATAAAGGAAATTTCAGTGGTTGAGGTGGCTTTGGTGGCAGCTGTGGCAGGGGTGGATATGGTGGCAGTGGAGATGGTTACAATGGATTTCACAATGATGGAAGCAGTTATGTAGGTGGTGCTAAATTCTATAACGAATTTAGCAGTTACAACAACCAGTCTTCAACTTTTAGACCCATAAAGCGAGGAAACTGTGGAGGCAGAACTTTGGGCCCTATGGTGTGCAGGCCAATATTGTACCAAACCATGAAATCATGGTGGCTATGTTGGCTCCAGCAATAGCAGTATCGATGGCAGTGGCAGAAGGCTTTAAACACTTCCAGGAAATAAAGCTTAGCAGGAAAGCCAGAAAAGTGACAGAGAAGCTACAGGTAACAACAGATTTGTGAACTCAGCCAAGCACAGTGGTGGCAGGGCCTAGATGCTACAAAGGAGACATGTTTTAGGCAACATTCATGCATATGGGCAAAGAACTCGAGGTCTATATTTGTGACCAAGTGTATAGCAGGATATTTTAGTTTCTGTTCTGTGGAAAGTGTAAAGCATTCCAACAAAGGGTTTTAATGTAGAACTTTTTTTTTTTTTTTTGTATCCATGCTATCAATTGCTAAATGTAATAGCCTGATCATGACACTGAATAAATGTGCCTTTAAAAAAAAATATCAAATAGGAGAAGTGAGTCATACAGTCAGTGATACTGAATATGAACAGGGGCTCTTCCTATAGGAGTTTGGATTAGTGACTCTTCTGGCTTTTTCAAGGTATTTGATACCTATTTAGAATATCAATCCCTAATGTCTATCCCTAGGGAGGTATTTGGCTGCATTTATTTAATATTTTATCTTGATATTTTAATAATAATAATAATAAACTATTGATATTAACTATTGATAGTTTAATATTTTATCTTGAGGCCCAGCCCAAAGTAGAGGTGCCTGTCTCTCCTACATTTGCAAGATATCTTGTCTTACACATTAGGTCCTTTGAGGGCCTGTCCCTGCTGCTTGCCTATAATACTTCTATCTAATTCAGCTGACTATATTTCCCCCTATGAAGAAATAACCTGAACTTCCAAGAGGGGATAATGGACAATGACTGCTCTGGCTTCTTCATGTTGCGAGAGATTGTAGCTGACCTGCAGTTGAGAGGGTCTATCTAACGGTCCTCAATAGACACCAGGCATTTTCACCTTGGATAGACATATAGCTTTGTCTATAGTCTGGAGGAGACAAAGCCAAAGAAACAAGTAAATATACATGGGCCAAATGATAAGATCAATAGGATAATTATGAATATAGTCAATAATGATTGCTAACAAGAGGAACTTAGTAATGGCTTCCCATACCAATTCCGTCTCAGTTCTAATCTCATTTCTCCTCTGTTCCAAGGCTTAGTCCACTTCCAGACTCTTATAGCACCTGTGTACAGGATCATTGTTTACACTGCTGTAAAGATGTTCTCCTATCTCTTCCCTCTCCCACTTGTGCTAAGATATCCATACCTGCTTTATGTCAATGGGAACTTGTATCAGTGGGTTTTTATAGAAAAACAAATATAACACAAGAGGTACAAATGTATAAGAAATTACAGGACTGGCTAATGGTGATCAGTCATGGAATCTGATGAGGAAGTGTGCAGAGGGCATCTGCACACTGGAGACTGAAGGTTTCAGTGGAAGGTCTGGAGCTCTCTGCAGTGTTCCCTGCAAGCCTATATCAGGAGGCCAGTGGGTCTGTGAAGAAAGGCTGGTGAATCTACTACACCTGAAGGCTGAAGGAACCAAGGCAGAAGCCGAAGAGTCTGCACTAGCAGCCAGGAAATAATGTCCAAGCTGACTGCAAAGACCAGAGCATCTCCAAGGAAATAGAATGCTCTATCCTTCCTCGGTTCCCTTTTGTATCCTGTAAATGATGAGTCACTCTAGGGTGTGGAATTGCAGAGTCAAATTAGTTAAGTTCTTAACTTCTCAAGTTGACACAATCTATTAACCACTACAAGCCTCATCAAATTCTGATGAAGCTAAATATCACTTTCATTCTCAACTGAAGCCACTTAATACATGCTCTAAAATTCTATATATTTTTTCAAAGCACTCCTAAAAATTGCAATCAAATCTGTGCTCCTCTTTCTCACTTCTTTATTATATATATATTATGGCCAGCTCAGCATGCCCTGAAGGTGGGACTGGTGCAGCATGTGGTGTGGGGATTGAACTGCAGTCCATGTGATTGCCTAACCTTGACTAAGCAGGCACTTTAGACCACTGAGCCATCTCACTGTCCCATCAGCTTTTTTTTTTTTTTTAAGCTCCATAAGGTCACAGATTGGATCTGCATAGCTAGTGCTAAATGCATACCACTTATCATAACATATATCTGCAAGCAGTCAAACACCAAACAGTTGCTAAATAAATGACTGAAATGGGAGCTTCCTCTACATGATTAGTATGCATGGGACTAGCCAAGTTCTAGAAGACTGGTACATAGTCAGGATTTCAACTTTGTTCCCCTCACAGCAAGGAGCTGAAGATGAGGAAATCAGTTGACAAAGAACCCTTCTACTTCAGCCTCCCGAGGGCTGGGATCACAGATGTGCACCACCACACCTGACTTGTTTCTCACTTTTAAGTCATCTCTTTATTATTATCAGAGTATGCATGATAAATAATCCACCATTATAATATGAATCTCATCACTGATTATTCAAAAGCTGTCATTAGAGCGGGGAGGGTGGCTTCCTGCTAGAGTACTTGGCATTTGTCTAGTGTGCAAGAGAGCCTTTGTTAAATTCCTAGAGCCTTAATAATACAGACTAGAGCCAATGATATAGCTCAGTGGACTAAGCACTTGCTTGGAAAAGCACAGAGGCCGGGATTTGATTCCTGGCCCTGCCTGCCTCATTGGCTGCACTCTCTGGAGAGCAGAGCCAGCAATACAGTCTGGGCGTCATGGCGTGTGCCTGTAATCTCAGCACTTGGGTAGCAGGAAACAGGAAGATCACTATGAATCTGAGCTGTGTAGTGAGACCCTGCACAAAAAAAAAGAGAGAGAGAGAGATTGACTCATTATTATTACTAGCTAATTTCTAGTAAGTGCTCATTATGTGCCTGGTAATGTCCTAAGCATGTTTCAAGTATTAGCTCATTTCATTGTGACTCTAATTTTCTGACAGTTAAGCAACTTGTCTGAACTTGCATATTAGACAACCTGCATAATGAAATAGCTTCAGTCATCTCATTCAATTATCATAACCCTAAGAAAGATCCTTTAATGTTTAATGAAGACTTTACTCCAGTGGAAGGCAGTCTCCATCTGTAATCCAAACTACTCAGGAGATGAGACCTGAGGATTACGAGTTTAAAGTCAGCCTGGCCAATTCAGGGAGAACTTGCCTTAAAAAAAAAAAAAAAAAAAACTCAGTGCACAGTGACCTTAGGTTCAATCTCTAGTCCATGAAAACAACAAACAAACAAATAATAAGAAATAAACTTCTATCAACGGAAATTTAGATTTTTCCTTTAATTTTCTATTTTGGAAAACCTCACGGAGCTAACATATTTAAATTTATTTTGGTAGATCAACTACCTCAGCGTCATTCATTGTTTAGAGACAACGGTGAGTTCCAAGGCTAATTTTCATTTTTAGCTATTTCTTACAGACCAGCAAAACCAACTTAGAATTTGTATTTGAAGGCTGCGGTACACGAGCAACGCCGTCTCCTGGGACGGGTCAGCTTTGCAAGAGTGAGCGATTCAGCGTTGCTAAACTGCTCCAGTAGCTGCAAGGTCAAATCAGTAATGGCCCCAACGTGAGACCATCCTAAGAACAGGATAAAGAGAAAGGATACAGAACATCATGCCATAGAAAAGTAAATATAGGAGCTACGTCCCGCGCCTACCATCCGCTTTCATCGTTTGCTGCGGCAGCTCGTCAGGCCCCCAGCAGCCAGCACGGTGAAGAGATGGAAAGCAAAGATGCCTTTCAGGAAGCCCTGGATGCGGCAGGAGATAAACTTGCAGCAGCTGATTTCTCAGCCACGTGGTGTGGGCCTTGCAAAATGATCGAACCTTTCTTTCATTCCCTGCCTGAAAAATATTCCAACGTGGTGTTCCCTGAAGTAGATGCGGATGACTGCTGGGTTGTTGCTGCAGACTGTGAAGCCAAGTGCATGCCAACCTTCGGGTTTTAAAAATGGCGAGAAGATGGGTGAGTTTTCTGGCGTTAATAAGGAGAAGCTTGAAGCCACCATCCGTGAGTTGGTCTAACTGTGTTTTCTGAAGAATGTCACTATCAGCTGTTTAAAACTTACAATTTTTTTTAATTTACAAGAAAATAAGTGTGGAAGCTATATACCCAATTGCCATCTGATTATAAATGACAATAAAATATTAATTCTACCCTTTAAAATAAAAGAAAAAAGAAAAGTAAATATAACTACTGAAGTGAAGTGACAGTTATAAATGCCTTGTCAGTCCAACAGAAGCCTGTTTATTTAAATATTATATATTTAATATGACAAATACATTAGATGGCCATGGCAAGTGTCCCATACCCAAGCACTGTTTATTATAATTATTATTATTATTATTATTATTACTATTATTATTATTGTTGTTGTTGTTGTTTCATGTATTTGGTGGTCTCACTGCACAGCTCAGACTCCTAGTGATCCTCCTACTTTCAGCTACCCCAGTGCTGGGATTACAGGAGTATGCCACCTCATCCAGACTTTTTAGGCTCAGTGCACCCAGGGGCAGGGCCAGCTCATCTGCGGTGCTGGCAATCGAACCCTGGTCCCTGCACTTGCCCAAGCAGGCACTTAGTCCACTGAGCTATCTCACCAGCTCCAAAGCATTGTTGAAGCCATTTCTTATTTATAATTCTAAGCCTAGAACTAAGGGACAAGAGTATTGCAATCTAACATGACTAACTATAAATTAGAACTAAGAATATTGACCATTATTGTCCATCATGTATGCTATTTATAATTATAAGCCTAGAGTTAAGAACGATGTTTATGGGGGCAGAGAGATAGCTCCATGACACAAGTGCCTGCCTGGCAAGTGCATGGTCATGAGTTCAAACCCTATTCCTGCAAAAACAAAAACAAAACAATGTTTATTTAATAGCATCTGTTATATTCATTTGTCTCTAAAAGCATTCTGTGGTCAGTTTTGGGATGTCTGCAGATTCTCTCATGTTATAATTATACATGTAAAATTACCTGGAATACTTCCAAATGAACTTGTTTGTGAACTGGATTTAAGGAACCAGCTTCACACCCACTGTTCCACTTTGAGTTCCACATAGAGGATCTGGTTCCCTAATTGCTGCTTACATCATTTCAGGCTACTGTCATAAAATACCTCAGATTGTGAGACTTAAACATCGTGTGTTTGTTTCTCACAGTTCGAAACAGAGAGTTGGAACCGGAGCCAGCAAGGGTAGTTGTGTCTCCTGCCAAGTGCTGCACTGCCCCAACCTCAGCATCTTCTGTTCCCCGTGTCTGTCCACATTGTCCCTTTTCATTAGAACACCAGGAGACATTTTTTATGTAAATCTGAGTTCATTCTAATCTACTCTTCAACTGCCTACATTTGCAATCAATGCAATGACCCTATTCCTAAAGTAACCCACATTCTAAAATATTGGCGGATATATATAGTTACTTTCTCTTAGTTCAATGAGCAGAAAGATTTGTACTAATACTGTTTAGACAAGATATCATGTCTCCATCTTGTACTCTGAATAACTACTACAAAGACAATATGCAATGTATTAATTATTGTAACTGCCCTACTAACCTGTTTTGAAACTCTTCATTGCTATTTTTCTCATTGAGATGAATAATAAAATAAAATATTGGTGATTAAGTTGTCACGCCACCAACTTATAAGCACAAAAGCCAATCCATAAAACCTACTTGGTTTTAATATCTATAAAAGATAGGGAAAGATAAAAGCATGTAGCTCTATATTTGTTTTTCACATTGCTATGTCATATTTTTTGACGTATGGTCTAAGTTTTCTCACGTGGTATCTTTCTTTAGTGAAAATAACAGTATTACAATATTAAAGCAAAACTCTCAATTTTGTATTAGAAATATTCACAAAAATAAAACTAAGACCCGTGTGTCGTCTGAGATTACCGTCAAATAAACCCAGGGGCTACCTGCTATACCGCTGTTAGGTTAAAAAGTGGTTTCCAAATAAGCTGTTGGAAGGCATTTAAGTTTGCATAAAGAGGCTTTCATTACAGAGCTTTAATTAAAAGTCACTACTTAATTATTTATGTATCTCTCAGGATATTCAAATGATTGTGAAAAAAAATAGTGAATGACCTTTTACAGATTTGGTCTATAGGTCTATAGGATCTCAGTGTGAATTCAAAGCCCTATTTTGACTTGATTTCTTTGAGGTATGTTCATTAGGCTTTAGAAAAGTTCCTGGTTAATGCAATTTCCGATGAGATCTGAAGTCACAGAGTGGCTGGAAAGTTTAATTGTTTTTGTCTTTCTGGGGATCAAACCTACCGCTGAGTGCCATGCTCAGCTCTTCCGTTGCATGGTGAGACAGGATCTCTAAACGGCCCACTCTGACTTCAAGTTTGCAGTCTTCCTGCCGCAGTTTCTCAGGGAGCTGGGATTACAGGCATGTACCTCCTAATTCAACTGCTAGAAGAATTTTCAAGTACTCACTGAACACACCAGAGAAACTCAGAGCTCTAAAAGTTGTAGAAGTAACCAGGACAACAACTGGGCTGATAATAAGCAGAGATGTAAAACTAGGTAATAACCAGGTATGGTTGTACACATCTGCGATGCAGTCTACTGGGGAAGCTGAGGGGTCAGGATGGTATGTTCAAGGCCAGACTGGAAACCTGGTGAGAATTTGTCTCAAAACAAAATATAGAAAGTCCAGGTGTGGTCTTGCCTGCCTGTAATCCCAGCACTGGGGAGGCTAAGACAGAAGGATCACTGTGAGTTCAAGACCAGCCTGAACTTCATAGTGAGTCCCTGTCTCATAAATAAATAGGGAGACACTGCTTCATAATCAGGGCTTTCACAGTTTTAATTTAACAGGGCCAAGCAGGTAGGCAGGTCTGAGGAGATAGAAGAAAATTAGCGACATCATTGTTTTCTTTCTCTTTCTTTCTTTCTTTCTTTCTTTCTTTCTTTCTTTCTTTCTTTCTTTCTTTCTTTCTTTCTTCCTTCCTTCCTTCCTTCCTTCCTTCCTTCCTTCCTTCCTTCCTTTCTTTCTTTCTTTCTTTCTTTCTTTCTTTCTTTCTTTCTTTCTTTCTTTCTTTCTTTCTTTCTTCCTTTTTCGGGTATTGAATCAATTCTTTTGCCCTGAGCTAGTCTTAAAGCCAATGTTGGTGATCCTTTTAGAGATCAGGTGTTCAAACTGCAATCTCTAAACCCACTGCTTTATCGCCAAGTGTGAACACTGTAATTAAGCTTAGATACTGATATTTTAGTTTAGGAAAAATAGCTCTACATTAACATCTTTTAACACACACACACACACACACACACACACACACACACACACACACACCATAGGTTTGCCATAAGTTCACCACCACCTGCTCTAAACTATTTTTCATTTTGAGACAGGGTCCTGCTAAATTGCTCAGGCAGGGCTTAAGCATGAAATATCTCAGCTTCCGTCTCTCAGAGTCCTGGGCTACAAGTGTGGGTCACTGTCCCGAGATAGCTTTAGGTTCTGTTTGTTTGCTTTGCTTTGTGGAGATAGGGTCTCGCTGTGTACTCCAGGCTGGCTGTACTTCCCATACAGCCCAGGCTAGGCTCAGCCTTGCAGGACCCACTGGCCTCTGCCTCCTGAGTGCTGAGTCCACAGGGGTGCATGGTCTCTGTTTCATAAACAAGGATTCACTCAGATCAAGTTATGTTTGCACATTGAAGAAGGTTTAGGCCATTTGACAAATTCAGTTGGGGGCACACAGGATGGACCATGCTGCCGTCCTAGCACCCTGGCGAAGCTGAGATAGGAGACTTGCAAGTTCAACACCACCCTGGCCAACTGAGGGACTTAGTGAGATCCTCTCTTAAAAAAAAAAAAAAAAAAAAAAAAAAAGCCTTGGTTCTACTCTCCAGTACTGAGAAAAGAAAAAGGCAGAATCCTTGACCATAAGACTCATTTGTTTTTCTTTTTTAACTTTATTTATGTTATGGTCAGCTCAGGCTGCCTTGGAGATGGGCCTGGTGCAGCAAGGATCGAGTCGTGGTCCCTGCGGTTGCCTAAGCTTGCCTGAGCAGGTGCTTTAGATCGCTGAGCCATCTCACCGGCCCCAAGACATAAACATGGGTCTCTCAGATTCACATTTATTCTTTAGAGTATTTCTATTGAGGAACTATTCATTATGATTTATGACTTTTATTTGCCAAGCAATCAATACTTGACAGGAAAAATATCACAGAAATAAAGTATTGAGTTTTTGATATTTATTGGTTATATAAAACAGCATCAACATTTTCAATATAAACTACTTTTTGGTGTGAAAAGTCTAACAAGAACAACAGAAATAAATTACCAAATGAACTACAGTGAAAACCCCAGTAGCATGCAATAAAAAAATAGCCTTTCCTTCAATTATCAATCCTAAAGCAAGCTGGGCATGGTGGCTCACGCCTGTAATCCCAGCACTCCGGAGGCTGAGGCAGGAGGATTGGTGCGAGTTTGAGACCAGCCTGGGATACAAAAGTGAGCTCAAGGCCAGCCTCAACTGCATAGTGAGACCTTGTCTCAAAAACACACACACAAAAAAATCCTAAGGCAGTCCACACATGACAACAGCATGTCCCATCCACGCCCTTCACTTACACTAAAAGCACGTGTCTTTCGCTTTCCTGACCTTTCTGTAGGACCTACTTGACACATCAGTCTTGCTGTATTTTCTGGAGTTTTTTTTATTATCTTACACAGTGTGTAGTTGTGTGCTAGACCCAGGAACTTAAAATACTATTGTTGTTTGGGGTCTTATAAGGGGAGGAATCAATACAGGACATGTATTTTATTTTTATAAGATTATTTATAATGAATCACCAAAAGAAGCATATAAAAAAAGTAGAGTGCAGAAAATCTGTCAACAAACTAAAGACCAAAGAATCCAGCTGGGAGCCTGGATCCCACAATAATATCCTGCATGAGTCCAGCTGAAGACCTACCTAGATATTGTCTCAATGTCTCCTGCAAGTCCATCTGGAGGCCTAAACCCATGACAGTGTCCCTGGCTGGCCCACTTCAGAGATCTGGGCTGGGCAGGCCCAAAGATCAGTGGTGGAAGCTAGAAAGTCTGTGCCAGTGGGATGAAGGATCTGTGCTAGTGGTCTGAGGGATCAGAACTGGAGCCAGGAAGCAATGCTCAAGATAAGAACCAGATGGCCCCTCAAAGTACCACAGACATCCTCAGCAACAAACGGGTCTCAAGCTCCTCTTCCAACAAGAACAGCGAAGCTCATCAGGAAAGCCATCGTGTGAAGGTCCTCCAGCAGAATAGCCCAAGAGGAACAGCAGCTTCCTACATCTCCAGCAACAGCTCCTCCAGTTCCCTTTTTACACTGCCAGAAAGCAGTAGTCCACAGCCCTCGTAGCCAGCAACGCACTAGCTCAGTTCAGCCTGGAGTAACAAGCTGACCACCAGTTGGCAGTCCACCACAAATACCACTAAAATATACTACTGAATTCTTAAAATGTATCACTCAATTAGAACGGACTTCAACATTTTCACATGAGCTATGTCCTTCTGTCTTACTTTTTCTCTCATTGCTGATGCAAAATACTCAGTACCCAAAATGAAGGAAGGAAAGGTTTATTGAGCTCACAGTTTGTGGTGGTTTCAGTCCATAATCGGCTGGCTCCAAGGTAGCAGGGTGTGGCAGAGGGGCAACAGTTCAAGGCTGCAGAAGACAGAAAAAGCAGACAGGGCAAAAGGGGCGGGAGAGCAAGCCTCTTTTCCTCCCTTATATCGTAAGCAGGCTACCACCCTCCTTTAGGGTGGGTGTACATCACGCTCACACCCTCTCTGTGCCCTCCTCCTGCACAGGATGAGGATGTTCACAAAGTGAGGAGCCTGACCACTGCTGCAGGGCGGCTACTACACTAAAGTACAAATTTTCAGTGGAGAGGTAAGGGATGGGTCGCTGGAGGACATGGCTTTGTCTGATCAGAGATTCTGCAGGCCGAATCTCCTTCCTCGGTGTTGTTTTATTACAGTCTGTTCTGTCCTCTTTCCCCCGGCCCAGGGCATGGTGCTTTCTAGGTAAACACTCTAGTGAATTATACCCTCAAGCTGCAGGTCTTCTGTTTACTTTCACATGCTTATTTATTTATTTTATTTCATCTTCTTGAGACAGGGTCTCATTATGCAGTTCTGGCCACTCTTGAACTCACTTTTGTACCCCAGGCTGGTACCAAACTCACTGATCCTCCTGCCTCAGCCTCCCAAGTGCTGGGATTACAGGCGTGTGCCACATGTACTTGTGTTTATAAAGGAGAGAGAAAAAGGAATGGACCCCAAACAGACAGGAAGAGATGTCCTTCCTTAGTGGGCTATTGTGTTGGGCAACTCAGATTAATTACCTCAGGACATTTTTGTCGTTGTTTTGTTTTGTTTGACTTTTGATGTCCTAAACAGTTCAGGCTGGCCTTGAGCTCACTGTGTAGCCCAAGCTGGCTCGAATTCAGTGACCCTCCTGTGTCAGCCTGCAGAGTGCTGGGATTGCAAGAGTGTGCTATCTCACCTGCCCACCTGAGTATTTAGAAACAGAAACAACTACCTATATTCCAACTCCACACAGGAATGCAAATATATACTGCAAACATACTAATAAAAAATTTAAAAATGAATATAAAGTGAGTTGCCTGCGCTGCTCCATCTTTCCTTGAAAATGGGCCGCTGGGTCTTCGGCAGTTGTGTCCAGCAGCATTCCAAGGCTCACTGCCAACAGAGGGGTCAAGTCAGTGGCTCCGTGTATGGCCTGTCATCAAGCCGTGACCCACCTTCTTCTGTGTGTCCCTTACCCTGCCCATGCTCCCTGGGCCGCTTCCTCTTCATTCTACCCTGGGAGATGGTTTGAAAGAGAGAATGGACCCCAAGACAACAATGCAACGCTCGCTGGGTCTCCAAGATTGGCGGTGGCACACACCCTTCCTGTGGAGGCGGCCGCGGCCCTGTGACTGTGTGGTGAGTTTGTCACCGTCCTTTGGTAAGCCCTCCCCATTGGGGGCTGCTTGTTGTTCTTAGAAGTTGTACATTTTTTTGCATGAGTTCCTTGAAATTCTTCTGAGTGCACACATTTTCAACATATTTTGCAGTTCAGTCGTCAAAGACATCTATTATGTCCCTCTCATTACTCATAAATCTTTTACAGTTAGAACCATTTCTTATTTTCAGCATGATTTCAAGAAATGGAATACTTTCTTCCCATCTAGAAGCATAGAATAATGCACACCTCACAGGAGCTTCTAAAGAGTTCAGTTAGTTCAAACCATTTTTATTACATGCAGAAAATACACATGCATATATATATATATATATATATATATATATTTATATATCTCTATATCTATATATAGATATAGGTATATCTTCTTTTAAAACACAAGGGAAGTTGAACAAATCTTTGGATTCCAACTTGAACTTCAAGCATAAATATTGGGTTTAATGATTACTTTCAATCACATGTTGAGGAAAGATGTTAATAGAGGTTCATGTGAATGTTACTGAGTATTAGATATGTATGGTTTATGAAATTGGCAGATCTTTTTTAAAAATTTTATAAAAATCTTTTTACTTATTTATTTGGTACAGGGTCTCACTATGCAGCTTGGACTTGTAATGATTTTCCCTGTCTCAGCCTCCCCAGCGCTGAGATTACAGGTGTGCTCCACCATGCCTAGTTCTGGTGGCCAGCAGCGCACCCTAGCGTTCTGGGGCCAGCACAGCATGTGGTACGGGGAATCAGACCCGGGTCCTTGAGCTTGCAAGGCAGGTGCTTAGATTGCTGAGCTGTCTCCCCAGCCCCATGGCAGATCTTTAAATCATTCCATTATAGCCATTCTTGAGTACTGAAAACATACCATTTTAGGGTTTGAAGAAGTCAGGAGGGAGTCTGAAAGCTGTCCCAAGTGCCCCATCTGACTTACGCACGGACGCAGGACTCATAGCCCACAGGGATATCATGTCTCACGCTCTGATTTCTCTAGAGGATGAGCCCAGCTGAACTCCAGACAGGACCGGAGGGCAGCCGGGCAGTGAGCTGCAGTGGTGTCGGTAGTGCAGCACAGCCTGGCGTGCTCGCCACGGAGGTCTGAGACTCGCCACTGGGGAAAAGAGCGACGCTAAGAAAACTTGTCAGCTTATTTGCATTGTTAGACATTCTAAAGTAGGGCTTTTAGAATTAAAAAAAAAAAAAAAAAAAAAAAAAAAACTATCCCAGATGGAAACTCAAAAGCTTATGCAGCAGAACAGCAGAAATGGTAAGGTAATGGTTAATGATGACGTGCACTACTCTCCATTGCTCTAAGGAAATACCTGAGACTGGGTAATTTACAAAGAAGAGTAGCTCATTGGGTTCACAGTCCTAGAGTGGGGAAATGCAAAAGCATGGTGCTGGCAGCTGCTCAGCATCTGGCGAAGACCTTTCCTGCTCCTGACAGTGTGGCAGAGGGCATGACAAGGCACAACCCAGTGTGTGCGGCCTGAGGGAGCGGTGTGCATGCTGACAACCCCAGCACTCAGGAGGCTGACACACGAGGATCAGGAGTTCTGTGGAGTTTTGTTATTCTGTGGTGCTGGGGATCAAGTGCAGGGTCTCCCACATGTGAGGCAAGTGTTAGAACACTGGAGCAAACCTAACCCTAAGGGTCATGAGTTTAAGGTACTGTCCAGACTACTCAGTGAGACCCTGCACAGGAGGGAGGGATGGAGGGAGGGAGGGAGGGAAGGAGGGAGGGAAGGAGGGAGGAAGAGAGGGAAAGGAAAAACTCACTGGTCTCAAAGGATGAGCCCTAAGGGCCCTCCAGCCCTTTCCTCTAAACTTAACTATCTCCTAACAGCCTCCACTTACAAATGCACCATAAACATAGGAAGTTGAAGATTAATCTTCCAATGCAGAAAATTTTGGAGAACACATTTAAATCATAGCACAATTTTTTCTTTATTACAATGAAGCATGCAGAATTGGGGGTGGAGACAGTCACTTGGCGGTAGAGCATCCAGTGAGAAAGTAAAAGGCCTCTGGGTTGCACCTGTGCACTATCAGATAAAAACAAAACAAAACAAAAACAAAAAACAACAAGAACAAAAAAAAAAAAAACCCAAAACAAAACAAAATAGTCCTGTGGTATCATTTAAGGCAAAAGTCACTAACGTGGTGCTCTGGACTCTGTAGAATACAACATATACTCCAACAGCTACGTAAAGACTATGGAGAGGGTAAAAAGACCTAGCCAGTTACAGATTATTCGTATCTTATGTAAGGCATCACAAAACTAACTCAACCTAGAATAAACATTTTAAGAGTTAATATGGTAGAGCCCTAGAATGATCACTACAGACACAACGTAAAATACAGCTGACGGGATGTGCCCTCTGCTTTCTTGCTGTTTCTGCGGCCTTCCACTGCATGAGCTGTTGCCTCCCTGGCATGTGCCCCCTCTCTTGGGGCCAGCTGATTACGGACAGAAGCCTCCTCAAACTGTGAGCTGAATAAACCTTTCTTCCTTTCCACTTTGGACAGTGGGTATTCTTTCTCAGCAAGGAGAGAAAAGTAACTAAGAGTTATAGAACAATAACAACACGAGGAGCGGCAGGGAAAGCACCGTAGAATTGTAGACCTCAATGCAAGCACGTCAACAATGAACCAGACATACCATGCGAAGGGCAGAGAGTATCAGAATGGATCTTTGTTCAGAGCAAGGCCCAGTAACATGCAATGTGTAACAGCAGTAGCACAAGTGTAAAGCACAGTTTGAGAACCAAGGAATCAAAAAAGATATGGCATGAAATGGTGTCACGACTGCACTAATCCATAGTGTAGACTTCAAGATACAGAGTAGTATCAGAGAAAATCATATCTCACAATGAGAGCGAACCCAGCACAACAAAGAGTAATGGTAAAAATGCATGTGTACGACAGGGCTTTCAGGTACGTGAAGCAAACTTAGCTAAATTAAATAGGGAACTGGGCAATCATGGAGGCTTTAACATCCCTTTCTTGGCAATTGCTAATCCTTTCTTGGTATCTTCCCCAAAGTACTAAAACAGCCTATCACAGGAATATATGCACACCCATGTTTATGGCAGCACAGCTTACCATAGATAAATTTTGGAAATAGCCCAGTGCCCATCAACCAAGATGAACAAAGATGCAATGATTTTATACAGTGGAGCGCTGCTGTGCCATCCAGAAGGATAAACTGGAGATGCTCCTAGCTAAATGGGTGCACCTTCAGACCATCATCCTCTCAAGTGAAATAAATCAGGCACACACGTGTAAATGTATACTATTGGTTCTCCAGCGCAGGAAATGGAAAGGGTTAATATGGACCAAATTAGATAATAAGTATTGTGACACTCGAAGCGTATGTTTAAGTGGAAAAGGAAACAAAGGCGGGGAGAAGGGGGCAAGGAGGGACAGGAACAAAACGTACACCAAGGGTAGGATCGAACAAATCTTCTGTAAACAAGAAGGGGTAGAGAGGTTGAAGGGAGGGGAGGAGAGAAGCAAGCTACGTGATGCGCATCCCTAGGATGAACTCGATACCTGCGTGTAGTCATCCCTCGCTGTATCATAGTTGGGCTCTCATGGACTCAGTGTCTTGCGTGTTTTCCAAAAATATTCAAGTATTTATGGCAGGGCTGGACAGACACCTCAGTGGCATGTGTATGCCTGGCAGGTGCAAGGTCCAAAGTTCCATCCCTAGTACCACCAGCGAAAATAAAATAAATAAATAAACAAAATATTTATCGTGGCTTTTTTTTTTCTTTTATTTATTTATTTGCTATATTGCGGGATTTTGCAGTACTATACAGTAAACATATGTTGCTAAAATTCATAGGTTTATGAGATTAGAAAATGCTTAAGAACATTAGAAGTGTTTCTTTTTTAAATTAATTAATTAATGTTATGCCTGGCTCAGCCTGCCCTGGGGGCGGGGCCGGTGCAGCACGTAGTGCGGGAATCGAACTGTGGTCCCTCTAGTTGCCTAAGCTTGCCTAAGCCAGTGCTTTAGATCGTCCAGCTGTCTCGACAGCCCCAGAAGTGTTTCTAAAAGTATAGAAAGGTTTATAAGACTGTGGGAATGGGTTTATAAAATATATATAAAAAATGTTGCTACTTCGCTGATTTTCACTTATTGCAGGGGAATATGAAATGTAACCTCCGCGATAAGTGAGGGACTACAGTGTATCTAAAATGTACCATGAAATTTAAAGAAATATATGTTGAAGGCTATTAATCAGATAATTGAGCAGAAGATGAGTTTCCTAGTTCCTTCAGGTGGATTCAGCACCAGCACGTGGGTCAGAAGAGAGGTGTCGGGAAAGCCAGGGAGCCCAGGCTACTGGCTGACTTCAAAGCCGGAGAGACGGGTCATGAGCCAAAGAGGAAGGGCAGCTCCTGGAAGTGTGAAGGCCCCGCAGGAGCAGCCAGCGAGGAAGCAGGAGCCTTCGTCTTACTACTAGGTCACCCTGAACTCTGCCAGTACCTAGGATGAGCCTGGAGGCTGCTGCTTTCGCAGAGCCTTTGGATAAGAGCCTAAACCAGCTGATATTTGGACTTTCACCTCATGAATGTGTAAGCCGAGAAGCCCGCAGAGCTACTCAGACTCCTGGTTTACAGAACTGTGACACATGTGCTGTTTTAAGCTGCAGGGCAAACAATGTTTAAAACTGCGAAGGTTCAAACCTGGCATCTCTGGATATCCTCTCAAATTCCCATGAACTCAAGGGTGGGCATCTGGGAAGGCAGTTAGGTTATGGGGGCTCTGATTCTGACTTGCTGGTAGGACGGGCCCTGGTCGAAAGAGACCGGTCATGGGGAGTGTGGCTCTGAAAGGCTTACCTGCCATCCCCGTCCTCCCCCTCTATCTGTAGCCTAGACACCTGGCAGTGAGCAACACATCTCTGCCACAGTGCCCCACCCTACGGGCCGAAACCTCTACAGACTGTGAGCCAAAACAATCCTTTTCTCCTTCATTTTGCAGAAATTGGGTATATCCCAGCAACCAGTGAAGCATCAAAGACCCCACCTAATTGAATTTCTTCATTCTAAAGACCAGGAAACTGAAGTTCATATTCCCAAGCAGCTGTGCTGCCAGGCATCACAGGGTCCAGTGGTTCCACGCTCTTCCTGTCCCATCCAAAGGGCTGGTAAGGACAATCAATGAACATATAAATGCAACTTTTGTTTAAAGTAAAACAACAGAGTGAAGGGCAGGCAAGACAAGTTCAGCGGACTAAGCGCCTGCTTTGGCATGTGCAGGGACCAGGGTTTGATCCCCCTTCCTGCGTGCCTTGCCAGCCCTGGTCCCAGGGTGTGCTGAGCTTGTGACCGAGTCCAGGCATGGTGGCGCGTGCCTGTAATCCCAACACTGGTGAGGCTGAAAACAGGAGGATCACTGCGAGTCCAAACTGCATAATGAGACCCTGTACCAAATACATACAATGAAAAGATAAAAGAAAAGAAAAAAAAGAGAAGAGTGAAGAAAAGAGAAGAGCAGGTAAAAGTCCAGTCCACAAGCAGGACAGGCCACCACAGAAACAGAAGAGCAGAACAGGAAGATCGTATGGCAGCAAAGTCCACAGCTGCTGTCCTTTATAACCTCAAACCTGCTTTGTCAGAGGTTGCTTTGCTGAGGCGTCCTGGCCATGATTGACAGGCCACTTCCTGTTGCTCAGCCATCACTCTGTCATTCCAGGTCTTTGCCGTTGACAGAAACATCCTGTCTCCCAGCGGCCTTTTATGCCCTACTCTCCTCCTCAGCTGGCAAGCTGAGATCAGAGGCTCCCTCTCAACGCTGCTGATCTGTTTCTCACTTCACAACATGGAATGATGATGCACACGGGAAACTTGCAGATCCAAGACTGAGGGAGCAGGGCGACAGGAAGAAGTCCTGCAGCTGGCAGAACCAAGTGGATACCGGATTTGTAATCCTTATTATGGCTTGTGTGCAGATGTCACCCTAAGACCTCATGCAGTTACAGGGGGGAAATTTTCAGAGGTGCCTCGATCTAAACTGTGTGACTTTGGGATGGATTCATGGTGCAGCGCTAAGTGCAAAGACACTAGGGTCAAGGTGATAGTGCTGCCTCTTATAAGCAGCCTGGAGAAGATAGGAGGGGCAACTTCTAGCTGAAAAGCTGTGGTTATCCCTGGCTTGCTTTGCTAGCTTCCATGTGCCACGAGCTGTTACTCCTCTGCCATGCCTCTCTGCCATCCACTCTGCCTTGGAGCCAGCCAACTATAGACTGAAAAGCTTTGACCAACTGTGAGCCTGCTAAACAGTTCCTCCCTTAAACAATAAATAAAAATATGATTGAAGGTGCAGAATCTCGGAACACCATGAGCCACCAAGAACTTATTAATATTTATAGAACACTCCGCCCAACGAATGCAGAATATGTGGCATTTTCAAGTGTGCATGGGATGCTCACCAAGACAGACCATATGCTCAACTAAGAAAAAGTCTCTGTAAATTTAAAGGCACTGAAATGCTACTCTCTATTCTTTGACTATAGTGCAGTTAAACCAGAAAGCAGTAGCTGTAATCTATTAGGAAAACTCAAGTATCTAGAAAAGAAACAGTGCACTTGATTAAAAAAAAAAAACCCGCTGATCACTGACATCACTCTTTGCACTTAGAACTCATTTGGCCTCTAATGCTCTGAAGTGGAACAGGTTTTGATTTGAATAAAGGAGTCGAGGCCCTAGGGGCAAAGTGAGTCGCTTTTCTAAATTCCATGCAAAAGCAGTAAAGTTGTGCCAAGAGAAATGATCAAATATTTCATCTGCTATTTTATGCTCAGCTTCAGTGCTCCATCAGAAATGTTTGGTCTTTCATTGCCAGCTGGTTTGCTAGTGCCCAGCTACCTCGGCTCTGCAGTCATCTTTCATCCCCTGCTGCCCCTGCGTTTCGCTCTGTAATCCGGAATCTTGTTTTGAGATTGTTGTAAATACTCATCTGCTTCATTCTCTTGTCCCTCAAAGAGCTGTTATTTGACCCCGAGAAGTGTGCTTTTGTGATTGCTGATCAGAGAGCTTTGAAGAGGGAAGGCGAGGAATAGACCTTTATCTCATAGTCCAAGATGAAACATGAGGAAAACCAGTTTTTAGACAGCATTCTTACAGGCCTGGGAGTGAGTTCCTGTGACCAGCCACCCTCCTCCCCAGCTTGGCATGAGTCAGGAGGCCACAGGGCAGTGACACATAATGCTTCCTGTTAGGTGAAAGCTACCGAAAGGTGCCGAGTCACATTACCTCAGAGACCTTCTCAAGTTTCCCTTTTCAGACTTTTCAGTCACTAAACAGTGCACAAGAAAATAAGATTTACCACCTCAGGACCAGTCCCTCTCCTCAATTGCCCATTACCTCCCTATCTTTTCAGGATGTTTTTCGAGATGCATTGACACATGCAGGTTAAATTAGGGCTCTTCAGAATCACCAGGAAGACTTGGGAAACACGACTCAGTCCACCCGGCTTCTGACTCGCAGGGCTGGGGGGATCTTGTCAACAGCGTTTTCTAGCTGCCTGGCACCACTGAGGCTGTTGGGCTGGAACCACACTTCTAAAAGTGGTGAGTTTCCTTGCTAATGGAGAAAGGCAAGGCAGAAAAAGGGCCCCATATTTACTCAGATGAGTGAAGCCTGTTGTAAGAAGTGAAAGGTTATTTCCAACCCTCCTGTGCCCCTTGAAGGTATTGGAGGATTTCACTGAAGACAGAGTTTGGGAGAATTTAAAATTATGCAGATGCGACAGCTTCTGGGTGGCTCTAAAACAAGGTCTCCTTCTTTAGGGCTGGGCGGCTTCCACATGGCTTAAAATAAGGCATTGGAAGCCACCAAACCCCTAGTTCTGTGAGTGGGCGTGGACTAGCCAAACCTGGAAATTCATTAGCAAGACCATCTGCAAGACCACCCCAGGGCTGAGTTGGAAACCCCGGGCCTGTCACCAGCCATCTATAACATAGAAGCCCTCTAGGTGAAACCACATGCACTGAAATTTGAGGATGAGTGGCCGATCAAGCCCAGGGATGCTTTAGTTTCTCAGATCTGCTTTTGGGTACAAACACCGTTGGTGTCTTGTGGTTAATACATGCAAAATGTGTTTTGTTACCAGGTCAGATAATCCACACAGGAAAGTATTTTTGCTTTACTTGGAACATAAAAAAGGATAGTGTCAGAATTATTTTATAAACAAAGGCAATACTTTTCATTGGCTGCCTCACAGAATGCCATAGAATGACAGATTTTTATTTAGTCCAGTCAACCAAATACTAAGTAGGAAGGAGGCAGACTGTGGTCTCAATGTTGAATTTTTATTTATTTATTTATTTTTTACAAAAGGTATAAAAACATTAGGATGCACTGATCATCAACCCTTTGAAAAGGAATTTTTTGGGGGTGGGGCACTAGGGATTGATTCTAGGGCCTTGACACCAAGTTGCATTCTTAGCTTTTAATAATTTTTATTTTGAAACAGGCTGTTCTTGCTCAGTTACCCAGTAGAAAGGCTTGAGCTTGCTATTCTGCCGCCTCAGCCCCCTGTGCAGCTGGGATTAAAGAGATGTGTGGCCACACCCAGTTTGAAAAGGACAGCTTAGCCTTGGAAGTAGCCTGTGTGCTCACCAGCTGTGGAGGACCACCTGGGTAATTCTCCTTGCAAGAAAGGCAGGGGTCTCCAGTTTGGGCGAGCCTGACACCTATTTCCCTGTACCGATGGGAACAGAGCCGGGTAGGACTTTTCCTTATCCCTTCCATTGGCTTTAAGGAATGCATGTGGGTCTCGCTGAAGTGCTAGTGATAGTCTTTGAAGATAGCATACGTGTTTCTCCAGTTACCCCCACATGCTGCTTTTTAATGTGGAGGCAGGATGAAAGGCCAATGCTCTATGCAGTCAGCCTTGAGACAGAAGCTATGACCTCCTGGGGCTTGGAAAATTAACACATCAGAGCTGAGGCACTGGGCCTCAAAACATTAGATACTGTCTCAATTGTGTACTACAGATTACTCTCTTCATAGCCTTCTCTGCATATTACAGGGGTAAATGCATGCCTTCTACCTAGCCCAGCTCAGTGTTCACCTACTTTCTGACATTCTCAGTCATTCATCCTCAAGCCACTCCTCCTTCAGGAGTAAATAAAACCTGGGTTCCACCCTGGCTCGATGCCTTTGTTCCACACAGCCATCACCATGGGGACCTAGGACTTCCTGGCTCCCCATTAACTATAAATATGCCTGAGTGTCCTTATTCTCCCTGTGGCTTGCTTTGGAAGTGGTAGATTGGAATTAATTAGAAGGGATTCCAATAACTTATCCATAGGATTACATGTATAAACTTCCTGATCTGAGACAAGGACCAGGGCTCTCTGTAACTAGTAGATGAATGAGTACAGCAAATTGTGGCATTTATACACAGTAGAGCACTACTGGGCCATAAGGATACACCTGAGTCATTTTTAGGAAACTGGATGACCTCTAGGTCATAAAGTCAAGCAGGCTTCCATATTACATGGCTTCTCTTACATGAGAAACCCAATTAGGAGCAAAATTAAAGGCAGTAGGAAGTGGGGAGATGGGTCTTTCTCAAACTTGAAGATCAAGAGATGGAGGGATGGTGTTATGGTTTATGTCTAGTTGTCCCCCCCAAAGCCTCATGCAGTCATGGGGTGTGGCTTCTATAGATTGAGACTTGATTCATGATCCCTGGGATGGTGTTTTAGTACTGATGGGATTATCGGTCTGAGTAGGGCTGGGACTCTGGTGTGGTCTAGGGTGGATATCCTAAGGTGGAGAGCCTGAATGTAATATAAAGAGACAGAGAGACAGACTTGAGCTGTTGCTGTTGCTCTGCTGCTGTGTTGGTTGGCTAGCTCTGCCGCCATTTTGTTGCTGTTCTGCCACCATGAACTGGATGCTCTCTGCTCTGTTCCACTCAGCCTTGGCCAGCCAAATATGGACTGAAACCTCCACAAACTGTGATCTAAATAAACCTTTCCTTCCTTCATTTTGAGTGTCGGGTGTTTGTCCCAGCAACGAGTAAAAAGTAACTAAGACAGATGGGATGGGAGAGAAAAGGGATAAGAGTAGGAATTAAAGCTGGGCGTGGTGGCTCACGCCCATAATCCCAGCACTTGGAAGGCTGAGGCAGGAGGATTGGCGCAAGTTCGAGACCAGCCTGGGCCACAAAAGTGAGTTGAAGGCCAGCCTGAACTGCATAGTGAGACCCTGTCTCAAAAAGACAAAAAAAAAAAAAAAAAAAAAGAGTAGGAATTAAAATGCTACATACATGCACTAACTACTCATGAGGCATGTAAACATTATGTATTGCAAATGTATTTAAGAAAACTATAATCAGTTAACGTTCTAAAAAAAGGAATTCTTAATACACACTTAATCATTTATTCACGTACACATTTACTGAATGTCATCTTCCTGTGAAGGTGTGTGTTGTGATGTACAGCAATCAAAAACAGCGTTATGGAAAATACAGTCCATGTCCTCCATGGAAGATACAATGAATTACAGAAAGTTAGCACCAGACCAGACTTTAGTAACCACTTAGCCACCACTTTCCAGAGAATGGTCCTGCTGCAGAAGGACTGGCCTCTCTTGAGAACTTGTAAGACATGCGAATCCTGGACATGGCCGAGACAGAGTGGCTGAGGCACTTGGTGGGGGTAGGGTGGAGCACAAATCTAAAGCAGCCCTTTGGGTGGTCTTGATGCACGATGAAGTCTGAGGGCTAGTAATATAGCACAATCCTTTCTTAAGTCTCTCGTCTAGGAATCTGATGAAACAAAAGTTTGCGTTGCTTGTAGGACTCTTATTTTACAAGTAAGCCAAGCAATCACGGAATGCCAAGTGCCTTGCTAATTAGCTAAACAGCTAATTAAAAGCCAGCCTGGGGGTTCTGAGCTCAGGCCCACTGGTTTCCAGATCTTCGCTCTACTCCTCTACTCTGCAGCAGAAGCCAAATGTTTGCTGAAACACCCAGCTGAAGCCATGGCCAGCTATGGCTTCCTTCTTCTTTTTCAAATCTACCATTTAAAATGTGACTATACTTTCAGAGAAGGCAAGGACGATCTTCTGTTTGTAATAACTTGCATGAGGACAAGCACCTGCTTCAGCTATCCCTGCATAACAGATGTGTGCCTGGGAACTGTCTTCAGTGGCCCAACGGGAAGAGTGCAGCAGGTTGGTTGATTAAAAGCAATGTTCCCATGACTGGTGTGTTGTTGCTGAGAAGTGGGCCTTACTGTTGGGATCTCTGTACTCACCTAATCCCACAGACGACAAACAAGGTGACATGACGCCGAGCTTCAGCCCAACAACACTAAGCACATGTACTTCAAAGAGGCAGATGTTGTATGTTATGTGTCGGTGCCGAAAGGAATGACCAGAAGACCTGATGAAGGTAGCTCAGAAGACTCACTGAGATTCGTCCCTCAGTGAGCCAAGAACCCTTGAAGCAAATGAGCTTTATTTTGGGTAGTGAGCATGATCTCGTGTGCAATCATTAAAGTAAAGGAGGACCTGATGCTTAGTCATGAACGTGACCACGAGCTCTATCAACTTCCATTCTTTCTCCATCATTAGTTTCACACAGGGCTCAGCTATTAGCATTCCAAGCAAGGGAGAAAGCAACAGAGAGCCCACAGGTGAAGCTGCTATCCATCACCCGGAGTCCCAGCCTTCCTGGACTCTGTAACATACCACAGCTGTCCCTGGGCCCCACTCATTGCACTCTGTTTCCTGATATGCTAGCTAGGCTACAGGCAGAAGTCCAAGCCATCAGAATTCAGGGTCATGATCTTCCTCTAAGGTTGAAATTGGGAAGATGGCACTCGTGTTCACTTTCTTCATTGGATTCTTGAGTAAACAGTTGTTCCCACTCAAGCTACAGACTTACCTCTATTTTTCTGCACGTTGTATATGAAGAAAATAGCAAAACCCCACAAAAGCAAGGCGTAATTTTTTTTTTTTTTCTGTGCCTGACATTAAATGTGGGGCCTCACACATGGTAGGCAAGCTGTGTACCAATGAACTACATCCATAGCCTTTCAAGAAAATGTTCAGATAAGGTTTAAGTCAGTAAACTTCACAGATTGGAGTTGAATTTTAGGTTCTCCTTCCTCAGTCTCCAGGGTAGCGAGGTTTACATACATCAACTACAACAGCGTAAGGTGTGAAAATGTTAACTACCAAGTGTCCTGAAAGAAACACTTGTGTACTTACCTGTTCCACAGCTATAGAAGCAGTGTAGGAGCTCCCATGAGGAGGGGCCTTGAAGACTATTGATTTTGAAAGTATAGCCCCCTCTATTATTTTTGGGTTACCTCTGTGTCCACATCTGAGAGAAAACATACAATAACGCTTTTCTGTATCTGGCTTGTTTCATTTAACACGATCTCTAGTTCCATCTGTCTTCCTACAAATGACAAGGTTTCCTTCCTCTTTATGGCTGATTAAAAACTCCATTGTGCATTTGGTTTTTGTGTCTATCCGCTTGTAGGCTGGTGCCTAGGCTTAAGTCCATGACCTGGCCATTGTGAATGATACAACAGTTATGCAGGTGTTTCCTTTATATGTCGTTTTAATTTTTTCCATGTATTTCTACTTTTAGTTTTTTGAAGAACCTTCATGCTGTTCTCTACAATAGTGTGCATATTATTATTTAACTTTAAAAAGAAATCTACTTGGTACAGGGTCCCCCTAAGCAGCTTGAATTTGCGATCTTCCTGTCTCAGCCTCCCCGGCACTGGGATTACAGGCGTGTGCCACCCCGCCTGATTTCCGTGGCTGGCCCAGCATGCAGTACTGGGGATTGAACCCAGATCCTAGTGCTTGCCAGGCAGGCATTTAGACCATCGAGCTATCTCCCCAGCTCTGCCTATTGTTTTTATAACAGCCATTCTGGCTGGGGTGAAGACAGTATCTGAATGTATTTGTTTTGAGACAAGGTCTTGCTATGTAATTCAGTCTGGTCTCGAACTGATGGTGATATTCCTGCCTCAGCTGCCCAAGTGCTGGGATTACAGGTGTGTACTACCACATAAGCATCAGTGTAGTATTGATTTATAGTTTCCTGATAGCTAAAGAGGGTGAGCCCTTTTTCTTGTATTCATCGGTTATCTGAACTCTGGTTGAGAATTATTTGTTGAGATCATTTGCTCATTTATTACTTGTCCTTTGGCTGATAGCTTTTCTGGTTCTTTATAAATTCTCCGTATTAATGCTATGGCATCTCATTGAACTATGCCCAGAATGAACGTAGAAAGCATGCAGATGCAGACCCAGACCCACTACATGGGATCATGTTGAGTTAAAGACATTCCAACCTTCTGACCCAAATTCTGTTTTTTCATTTAAAAACAAAAATTTCTATGAAGGTTATAAAATTGCAGTTTTTTTTTTTTTAATTTCTTTTTAATTTGTTTTTGAGACAGGGTATTGCTATGCAGTTCAGGCTGGCCTTGAGCTCACTTTGGTAGCCCAGGCTGGTCTCGAACTCACACCGACCCTCCTGCCTCAGCCTCCTGAGTGCTGGGATTACAGGAGTGCACCACCACGCCCGGCAAAATGGCAATTTTTACAAGAAATAAAATACTATATATAACAATAAAAACTAAACTATGCCCTATCTATACCAAGAACAACTACTTAAGCATAAAAACCATGTTTCTGAAGCACACTGTCCTGATACAGTACAAATGCTCTAGAATATTGTCAGTGCACTGAATGGAAGTTAGTGCTTCTACTGCCTGACCAGTGTCGCATGCTTGTATCTTGTAATCTGAGCAACTACTTTGAAGGTAACAATATGCAATATAATAACCATTGCTAATTTCCTATCCTTCTGTTTTGTGGTACCAGGGAGTAAACTTGGCAGGAGTTTTTGCTGCTGAGCTATCTCCCAGGCCCCATCCTCTTGTTTTAAAATTCTGTATAATTCTGCTTTTTCTCTTAAAAAAAAAAAGGAGCAGAATTTTTGTTCTTGCATTTCTGAAGAGTGAACCTAGGCCCTCACAAACTCTAGGCAAGCACTATACCACGGAGCTTCAACCCCAGTCCTGGATTTATTCTTTAAAGATCTAGGCAAAATTTTATTTGTAAATACAAGATTATGAGGAATGCTCCTCTTTGTGGCTGATAACTGAGTACTTTAACGTTCCTACCAAAAGTCTTTAATGTTTTCCAAAATAAATGTTATTTAAAAAAAAAAAATTCTAAGTATATGGGGTGGTCTTTTTAAAGAAACTAAAATTGGTACAAAAGCATTTTTCCCTCTCTTGCTCCCACCACTGAGGGGTTTCCAGCAGGTCAGCATAATGCCAAGAGGTGGCCGCAGGTGGCAGGTCATGCGGGGCACAGGTCACTGCAGTGTGACCTGGGGGTGTTCATTTCTCCTCCTTTCCCTGCTTTCTGGCATTCCTGCCATGCCCGGGTTTCCTCCACTGGATGCCTCAGCCATGTGGTGTCTACACTGGCGTTTGCCAACAGAAGCCAGAAACCATGAGCCATAGCAAGCCTCTCGTTCTTTAGTTACCACTGTCCCTGCCACAACAAGCAAAGTGGCCCAGATACTGGATGGTGGGAGTGACGTTCAGCCTCACTGCACTCTCACACAAACCTAAAGGCAGACAGCAGAGACCTATGTTGATGCCCTGCCACCCCTCCCAAGGAAAAGCCTTTGTCAACAGTTACTATCTGGAGAGAGGGGGAATTTATCACACAGCTTTAGGGACATGACCAGGTCATAGACAAGAGTATATATTTTTCTTCCTGACAACAAATAGGAAACTCCCTTCTGGGCCCATACAACGATCCCACAATAACAGGATTTTTCAGACTTCATGTTGGTGAGCAGTGATCCTAATGCAGCTACTTTTCAGTCTTGACTCCTAGATAAAATGTTTCCTTTCCTCTAACAGTTGCAGAGCAGAATCTTAGGTTTCTCAAGAGTTAGGAAAGACTAAGGGAAGCATGGTAGTGCATGCCTATATCCCAGCACTTGGGAGGATAAGGCAGAATGACCACTGAGCGTTTGGGCTTCGGCTACAAAGTGAGCTAAAGGTCAGCCTGAACTGCATAGTGAGACCCTGGCTCAAAACAGATTAAGAAAAAAAAATAATAATAATAATAAGTAAAAGGCCAGGAAGGACTTACATAATCACCTAGCTATAAAAAATCCTATCTGCATATACACTTCTTTAAAAATCTGTCCTCCAAATAGAACTCATGGAAAGAAATGTTTTTCTCCCTGTAATGCACATGGCCAACAACCACTCACGGTGTCAGCGGAGTGAGCATGGATAGTTTTGAGTTTGCCACTGAAGATGAAATTTACTGCTTATGAGGACAAAGGATTATGGATAAGAAATGCAATCAGTCAGCATTTTGGTCAGGAGAACGTGGTAATGCTGAAATGCCACGTGTGTAGAAAATTATACACAGTAAGCAATAAAAGCTCTGAGAATATAAGCACAGGTTTTTAAAAAGCTGTTTATTTTAAAAAACTGGTTTGTCAAATCACATACACGAGCTGACACACGACTACCGAAGTGGCCCTGTAATAGACACCAGTGGGCGTTCACCACACAGTACCTGAAAAATACAGCTAAAAAAGGAGTCTGCTGGGTAATTCATCTCCCGTTCCTACCGGACTCCTCATTGAATGGCTTAAGTGAGCGTCGAGAGTGAGAGGTAGAGTCCCAAGTGTGACAGCTGATGCCTCAGGGCTCCATTGAAAAACAAAACAAAAACGAAAACCGTCCCCCTCTGCACAAGGGAAGCCTAGCCTATTTATTTTTTCCTTTGTGAAAACAGAAGCCACGTTTAGCTCTCCAAATATTTCGGCGCTCCTACCCAGAAGTGTGGGGTGGGAGCCTAGACAGTGTGCTCATCCAGCAGCTTAATTTTCTTCACCTTCTGACTCTGATTCTAGGAGAGAAGAAAGGGAAAAGCCAGGTATTTTTTGGCAGATGCTTTTAAGTAAGATCAGGAGAGTTCCTAATTACCAGCACCCTGACACTGTCCCTGACCTAAAACCGCTCAGCAAGCAACAGCAGCAGGTCTGAGTGCAGACCGGACCTGGTGCCTTTTTGCTTTAAGAGACCTGAACCCTCTCTACAAATAGAACAGGCTCATAACTTTTCAAATATTTTTTGCTTCATCTAAAATAAACTTCCATTCTTAATTAGACTTGCTTTCATTCATAATTATGCTTTTACTTTTAAAAATACCAGCTACCTTTAAGTGTAGAGCAATCTGTGCAGCCCCCAGTGCGCAAGCCTGAGGCATTTTCCCCCTCTATTTCCACCAATTTCCCTCCTACATCTTCCTTGCTGTCTGTCATCTGGATGGGCAATTTGAGTTTCTTTCTTTATTTCTATAAATCTCACTGATCTTTTTGACTGCTCAGATTGCAGGAAGGAGCACTTAAGCTAAGTACTCGACCTGGGAGACACATGGAAAACTGCAGTTTTGGGAAAGCAAGAAAAAGCAATCTATGGAAGAGGCACGTAACTGAAAATGCGATGACAACGTATTTGCTGAATGGCCGTCAGAGTTACTAAAGGGAAGCTTACCTTCTTCTGCATTTTGTAGCCATTCGACAAACTTCTTCATCTGGTCAAGAAAAACACTTTTGCCTTTGGCAACATGTGCTTCCTTATACCACTTCAATATTGCTTCTTCGCTCAAAACATCAGCTGAAATTTCAAGTCAAAGATGTCAAGGTTACTACACGAACGTCAAGTTTAAGAACAACTTCAGGCCCAATAACTTTATTTTAAAATAAAGCAATCTCTTTTCATATTTAAAGCTCTATTAGAAAAGAAATTTAAGTGGAGAGAGTCCAAATTCCTTTCCTGCAGCACAGGACTGTAACAGGTTAATGCTTCACTGATAATGGTGTGCAACTCATCAGGCATGACACAGTGTAGCCTGTGAGTTACTACTGGGACCTGGAAATCTAACCGGCCAGAGAATTAGGGTTATCACGTAATTGTACAAATGAATCAGCAATTCCAGCAGCTGAGGACACACTGTGTCTTGCCAAGTTCAACCCTCCTTGATGAAGGAATAACCTCAAATGACTGCTCTTTCAAGGGGGTTTGCTTTTTGTAGGGAGAGATGACAATCGGAAAACCTGTAGAAAGGCTATGGACTGTGCATTACTGATTAGATATAAAGATGTTGAGTGTGACCAGCAGATATGGTGGTGTATGCCTCTAGTCTTAGCACTTGGGTACCAAGGCAGGAAGATCACCTTGAGTTCAAGGCCAGGTTTAACTACACAGTGAGACTCTGTCCTGCCACTCCTCATCAAAAACAGAAACCCAGACATAAAAACAAAAAGATGACTATGACCAACAATCACGATCTTCAAATTGAAGGGAATAAAAACACCCAGCCAATTAGCAAAGCACACTCTGGGTATCTGGAAATATCCTGGGGCATCAGGGGCAACACTGGGCATAGTACCTAGCTATGTCATACTTCCTCTGCATCCTTGCCATGCTTCTGCCCTGGAGCTGATATCATGTGCACAACCCTTAGAAACCGTGACTTAGAATAAGCCCTTCCACCCTGAAGCTGTGTCTGCTGGGCATCTGGTCTAAGCCCTCCTAGAAGCATACCACGATGAGCTTCTGGGCTCTGGTTCGGGGTCAGTGCACACAGAACAGTAAGTTCCATACTTAAACAAATTCTTTTATTTCATGTTAAAAAAAAAAAAGTGAAAATGTAAAAAAAAAAAAAAAAAAAGCCCACATATTCCTATTTCATTCTAATGGGTGTTTTTTTGAGAATATGAGTAGGAAATAAGCCGGTAAACAGACGAACAACATTTATTAGGGTCCCCAGGGGGTGCTCAACTCATTATAAATGCTGATAACTCCATCAATGACATACTTGGGAATCAATATAATCCTGACTTATGGAAGTAGTAGAAATGATTTAATACTGTTTTCCTTTACAACATCACTATTTATTTATTGGTGGCACCAGGGATTGAACTCAGGACCCAAGCACTTAGTCCACTGAGCTATCTCTCTGGCCCCATCATTATTATTATTTTTTTTAAATAAGAAAACAGAAGTATTTCCCCTTCTTAAAAAATGATGTTAAAAAGTCTGACTGTACTTAACAGACAGCACTGACCACAAATGCACATGACTGATTTCAGACAACATGGTTGTCTGTTCTTGTTTATCATCAAGTACACTGCAACACAATTTTCAAAAGAAGAAAAACTGGAAGGGCAGGAGTGAGGACCAGAAGTCAGAGGAGCTGCTCTTATCTCCCAGTCTGTTGGCCACTTCTGTTCCCAAGTCCCCATTGTGCTGCAACTTTCAGAAGCCCTCAAAGCCGTCTCTGGAGATAACACATCGGCAAGTTCCTTGCTCCTTGCTCCTGGGCAAAATCACACACCTTCATCCAGAGCAACACAGAGTTTGTGAGTCGCTATTGCACTACTGGCAAACCACCGTCAAGACCCTTGCTATTTAGACCGGTAATTTCTACACCGTTTTGTTCATAAGACAATTTTGACTATGCATGCATATTCTTGAGTTTATAAACTATACAAATGCACTACCGAGCAATGATTAAGAAGCAGAATTAGGGGGCTGGAGAGATAACTCAAGAGAATAAACACTTGCCTGGCAAGTGTAAGGGCCTCAGTTCAATCCCCAGTTCTGGAAAAACAAACAAACAAAAAAAAAAACCAAAAAGCAAACAAACAAAAAAAAGAAGCAGAATTCGGGGATGTGACACACATGCAAAACGAAATGGCACTTCCTCGCCACGCCCTAGCGAACGTGGGATGATACGGAGCACAGAGCGGTGGAAAGCTGCTCCAGCACACCCTAGCGCTGCTCCCGGCTGCAGGCCCAGAGCTCATCCTGTGCTATACTGCCCCCCAGAGGCTGAGGGAGGCCTTCATCTACACTGAACGACTGGCACTATCCTACATCTAGCTTCATGTGCTCATAGGTGGGCCTTGTGAAAGGTTACTGCATTATGGGCTGCTGCAGCCTCACGTGCTGGTGGGGGATAGGGTGTGGTCTGGAGGGGCTGGGGTGCAAGCGGAAGGGCCCAGCTTCCCTGCCGCTTGCTCCCTCACTTTGCTTCCTGTCAGCCACTGGAGGAGCAGCTCCCTCCCACCATGCCAGTACTAAAAACTAAAATGAGGCCAAAAGAAACCTGTCCTCTAAGCTGTGTGCAATTTTGTCCTAGCGAGGAGAAAGTGACTAAGACAACAAGTAAAAATCTACCAACTGTGTCTGCAACTAAAACCAGATGAACAGTGCACAGCTGAGCACTTGGAAGCTAACAACAGTCCAATACAGGAACACCCGCTTGCGGGAAGACCAAACTCCCAGCACCAGGAATCCACAGCAGGCAGGGACTGCAGCAACGACACGGGGCAGCTTACAAGGCATGGCACGGATATCAGAAGGTCTGAGTGGATAATCAACTTCTGTTCAGTATAAAGTCTGAAAACAAGCACTTTCACTGAGGAATAAGGAGGAGGAACAATATTTTTTTGTACAAGAGGAGAGCACGGTGGTGGGTTTAATTACAATGGGGAGACAGCTACATTTTTGTTTAGATTTTTCATGAAGACCCACTCAGAATATAGCGAAAGTCCAGTAAGGAAAAAGGCAGCCTGCCCACGCACACAGCGCTCCCACCGCCCAGGAGCCCTTTCATTTCTTCCAAGGAACTTCAGCTCTAAGTTAGCTGCTCTCTCGCCCACGTCTGCTTCGCACCTTCTTCCGGGGGGCTGATTTTAGCAACTACCACAGACATTGCACCTCTGCTTTCCTAACCACCCGGAGCTGCAGAAGTGGGGAGCTGCTCTGCCCACCTCATTTTCAATACTGTCAGACCTGCCATGCAGGATACATTCAATAGAGGTATTTTGGAGAATTACACTGACTTGACCACCATGCGTTAATCTATCAATTTACAGAGTTCAAGTTTGAAATATAAGGGCTGGCCAGATACCTCAGCAGACTAAAGCTACTGAGGCCAGGGTTCAGTCCCCCACACGCTGTGCCGGCCCTGCCCCTAGGGTGGCTGAGATGGTGATTGAGGCTGGGCTTGGTGGCTCACACCTGTAATCCCAGCACTTGTGAGGCTGAAAACAGGAGGATCACCAGGAGTCCAATCTACATAGGGAGACCCTGTAGTCCCTGTAGACCCTGTAGTAAATACATTAAAAAAAAAAAAATTGAAATCTAGGTGTTCATGAGAATTCAAGAGACAATCCCTGAGAGTGGTCTGAGGCTTGCAAAGCTTTACAAAATGTTAGTTATTTCTACAGCTATGTCACTTAGACCTTAAGTTTGGGATGCCACTTAGGGAACATATCAAAAATAATTGCCCCTAAGAACACCGGGAATATCTACTGAAAATGGTACTCTTCTGAGACGAAGAATAAACTACTTTTAGAAAAATTTGCATGGGGACAGAATTTCACCTAAGTGCTGCAAATAAGAAAACCTGTGACATAATAACAGTACTTAAGAACATAAATTTTATATATAGAACTACTTGCTGAGGGTATGGCATTTATCTTCATAGGGAGAAATTATTTTTAAAAGTGAATAATGTGATGTTTGAAAGATAATTGCAGATTTGCTTTTTCTTCCTGCTTTAAAAAAATAAAAATCTAGATTTTCAATACAAAAAGTGAACTTTTGCTAAATGATTAGTTGTCATCCGTTTATGTCACTGCCCCAAACATCTTTTAGAATTTAATTCATCTTCACTCCTATATTACATGAAAGATTTCTAAATATTTCAGCAAGGGCAACAAGTAATACTGAAATAAAGCAGTAAGGCTGATCCCATTCTCACAGTTCCAGAGACATCAGAGAAGGTCTACAGGTAAGGAAGACAATGGTCCCAGACCACCCAGGGGCATGCTGGGAAGGCAACTGAGACCAGGTGTGGTGGAGCATGCCTGGAATCCCAGCTCTTGGGAGGCTGTAAACAGGCACACCACTGCGAGTCCCATCTAGTAGTGAGATTCTGAACACCCTGCAGACTCTAACCTAAAATACAAAAAAAAAAAAAAAAAGCAAAAAGCAATGATTTCCATTATATTTTTAAAAGCCTGCTTTAAAAGAAAATGTTCCTTGAAAGGAATCCACACTACCTCATAAGACCACACTATCTGATATTTCAAAATGTGTCTGTATGCTCAGAATAAATACAATCGTGAATATGCTGCTGTTGCTCTGGCATCCGCTGCTGTGGGAACTCAGGGCCCCTGGACCAGCCATCCTGGCGCAGTTGCGGCACCCACGAAAGCGGGCCGACTGTGAATCCCCAGGCGCACCCTGAGCTACACCAGCACCCGTGGAATTTCTGTCTTATAAGTTCTCCAGGTGATTCTAATAAACACTAGAGCAGGAGAAAGTTCATTTTCACCTGGTCCTTTTAGGCATATAAAGCAGAAACAGAACATCTAAATCCCTGCACCAACATCTGCTTTCTGGTAGATAAGGGTTTATTGAACAAAGTAATGTCAAAGTAAAAAACTGGTTAAAAGAAGATTATGGACATAAACACAGTATAATATGTAACATTCTTAATAATGGCATGGAATAATCAGTCTTCTGAGATTCCACAGTCTCAAGAGTAAACATATAATTGTTTCATTTAGTAAAGCAGACTGTATATATAAACCTTATGGAAAATTATAAAATTACCTAGAACATAGTATTTAGTCTTAATGCTTCAGTGATACATTTTTAGGATTCCTTTTGAAAAAAAGAAGAAAAAAAAGATTCCTGCTTTCATTTCCAAGAATAAGTTAAACCAGGATTTTTTTTTTTTTTTTTGGCTGGCTCAGGCTGCCTTAAGGGCACATTGGGTAAGGCTTGTTGAGCTGGGGATTGAACCCCAGAATAAGCTGAATTAAAAAAATAATAATAATAACAGTTAAATAAAACAGATGGTGAAGCTGAGTATGAGGCCTGTTATCCCAGTACTCTGGGAGGCTGACGCAGGACAATGGCAACTTTGACTTCAGCCTGGCAACACAGAAGGATCCTAACTCAAAATAAAGAACAGCATAAAACAGGAGCTGAGGATGTGGCCCTGTATGGAGGCCCAGCGGCGCCCTTTCCCATATCTGTTTGGGCCTGGCCACATTCACCCCACTTTGACTTGCTTACAAGCTAACAGCTGAGTAAATTAATGAGTGGCCTGAGGAGCAGCTAGTGCCTCTTTCTGTTTAACCTCCTGGTACCTACTTGTGTGACGCCCTAACTTCACATCATGTTTCTCAGCATTTATGACTGAAAAACAGCCAGAAAGCAGCCAGCTCGTTATCTTTCCATGGCTGTTACAAGGAGCACAACAGGGAGGGTGCTGGCATCAGTGGGCAAAGTGACAAGCCTGCAAGACTTTGGTGGCTCTGATGCCACCTGGGTGTCGCTGACACCAAGTGGCTTATTCCCTTTTTGGTGAATTTTAGCTGTAAAAGGTAAAGGACTTCTTAAAGAAAAAGGCAACTGTTCCATCAACTAGTTAGTGAATAGCTTGCTTCCCTGTAGTGGAAACAACTGCTGCATGGCCTCGCGGTCCTACGAACGGAGCTGGCTGGTGGTACGGTGGACGTGATGGCCACGGGCTCAGGGGACCATGGGTGGGTGGGCAGTACTATCTGCCCCTTTGGTTCTGATGGGTCACTTCTGTACCATTTGGTGTGTCTGAGTTTTAAGACGCTGCTATCTTAAGACTGCACCCATGAAACTCAGTGGTGGCCAACTTCATTTACACACTCCCCTGCTGATACAGTAATCGTCGCTCAACTCCTGAGCGTGCTGTGCAAGGAGCACATCACCCAGGTACTTGGGAGCAAGATGCCTATGTCTGAAGAATATAGCTGGGCAGTTCTAACTCATCGGGAAATGCTCTTACACATTGAAAAAATAGCTATTCATCATTAATGTAAGATTCTTACACTCCCAGTTCCAAACCTTCGTATACAATTGACAATTTTCAAATACATCAAAGGGACTAAACATTTAACTGCTAATACTGAATTCTTATGTCATTCATGTTTACAGCTACTGATGTGAATTTTATAATGTTCAAAGTGTATTTCTTAAGAGCTCTTTCTCTCCTTCATAAAGGGACATAAATACAGACCAATGAATATTACGGGATCTTTTTCCTAATGTAGGTAGAGACACATCAGTTAGAACCTTTAGCTTTCATTTTTAGTGCTAGTTGTCATGACAACCTAAACCTTATAAATGCAATGAAAAGGCAGTAGATGTGAAAGCCTAAAAATAGCCATTTCTTTGGAAAATAAGAGAATGCCGGAGCAAAGTGACTAAAATGCCAAGTGAAAAGGCTAATTATTTCAGCAATTTTCAAGTCAGCTTTATGGCACTGAAAAAGGTCTGAGCCCCGTATATATAGCATTTTGATAATCATTGTTATTAAATCTAATTGTTACAATTTAGCAGCAGACTCCATTATCTCACATAATTGCATTCTCTCATCACCCCAGAAACAATAAGCAGCACATTTTCAGTCTTCTGGCAACGTCTGCCAGGGAGCAATGCCCAGGGCCCAATCGGAATGGCTCCAAGGCAGTGTGTAGGGCACGTGGACTTGCATGGTGTGGGACTGCTCCAAATTAGTGGCCCCCACAGGAGGGGTACCCTATGAGCTCTACCTAATCCCTGCTCTGCCCTCAAAGGGCTCCAACAGAATGAGAAGCAGTATTGGAACAAGGTGGACAGATACCTTTATAAAAGAGAACCACGATCTTCTGAAAGGCTTTCATGAAGTGGATGTTGTCGTAACAGTACTCCTGGACCTTCTGGAGGAGGATGAGCTCGGACTGGCCTTGGGAGCTGAACACAGCCAGCAGGGGCGCATATTGCTAGAAGAGAGGTGGATGGGAAACCTGTTACCTGCGTGAGGTCTATGGTTCCCGCTGCCGTGACTGGAACACCCGTCTGGAGGTCTGCTAGGAAAATACTGAGTTCTAGGGACTCTTATTGTACTGCATTCCATTTAAATGAACCGCCCTTATCCCTGAGGATTTTCTCACTGTACCCCTAAGAAGAGATGAGCTGCGAAGCGCTCCCTCAGTAACGACGCCCATCGTACCTCCCGTGCGCAACGCCTGCTCTCCACGTCAGGGCCCGGCAAGAATGGCTTCCTCCTTCGAGTCCTCACTGGTCCCCCCTCCCGCTGTCTCCTTCATCTCAAATGTCCCAGGCTTTCTTCCACTCAGGTGTGGCCACTGTCCATGTTAAGACCTACTCTGCTCTACATGCTCTTCCAAGGAGCCTCCTTGAGGATGCAACCTGCATATCTGCCTGCTCGCATCTCATATGTGTCGAGAGACATTTACAACTTTAATCCTGACTTTCCAGTTCAAGCGCAAAAGTGGGAGGCAAGATTTAAGTCTTCTGCTTGTAGTAGTTTTATCATGAAAAAACAGTAAGAGGAAAAACCTATGTCAATGCATAACTGGTAGACAATAACTAATTGACTTCTTTGGCCAATCAGAAACTCAATAAATTCTATTATCAACTTATAGTTTTCTAAGTTTTTGTCACATGGAACAGAAAGAGCATGAATAATTTAGGTTATATTTCTCTATAATGTGCCCATCATGTATGATGAGCTCATGATTTTTCTGGAATTATTTTTGCTAAAAATTCATTCTGTGATACTGCCTACTTTTTTCTACCTGGAGCATTATCAGGCAATAGCAAATTAGAGAAAGCATTAGATTGTGTACACAGAGTTTAATTCTGGGACACTCACCGGTGGAGCCCAGTTGCTATGCGCCAGCCTTGTCTGTCTTATTTTTGAGACGGGCACCTCAGCTACCCAGGCTGATCTTGACTGCCGTCCTCCTGCCCTACCTCCCAGGGGCTGGGGTTCTGGGGACATGCCCCTGCCCCTGCCCCCAAGTGCCACAGAGGCCCTGTACCTTCAGGTGCTTCAGAGCCTGCTCAGCGACTAGCTCTTCCTTCTTGTTCCATTCCACAGCATTCATGATGCAGGTCCACAGAAGTCCGATCACGGCAGTTTCCGGGAGGTCATTCCTCTTCATCTCCTCTTTGACGTAAAGCACCACCTGCAGCGTTGAACAGGAGGAGGGTCAGGAAGCCACAGGAGGCTGAGAGCCCCCTGCTCACTGTCTGGCCAGCAGAAGAGGTACGTTTTTTATTTTTTTGTGGCACCAGGGATTGAACTCAGGACCTTGCACTTGCCAGACAAGCACTTAGTCTACTGAGCTATCTCCTTGGCCCTGGCCAGGAGAAGGGGACAGGAAGCTTAGGAAATATTCTGTTCACCTTTTGCTTTCCTGGCACATACTGTCAGAAGAAATAAAAAGCACAATTGGTGCTCAAAGGTAGTTGAGCTCTAGCCCCTAACTAAGCTAAGAGGTTTATATCTGGCTAGCAAGGACTAAGAGAACCACTGCTTCCTAAGTCATGTTTTACATGGTGCAACCCCTTAGGGTAGTGTCGGGGCACGAGCCAGGTTGGCTGTCCTGGGGGTTCGAGAAGACAAACAGCTGTAAGTGTTGATCTCAACCTGAATTCTGCTCTTGTGGGGAAGAGCACGGGGCTGAGCACAGAACACAGGGCTGTACACCGAGTCACTTCTGATCCCTTTTACAGTTTTAAAGAAGTCCTTGTTAAGTTATCCTGACTGGGCTCAAACTTGTAAGCCTCCGGCCTCAGCCAAGTACTGGGGTCCCAGCTGTGCGCCCCGGGCCTGGCTGGCTCTGAGTCTCCTGACTCACACACTGACCCTTCACTTATTACCTTTGTTGATGCACACATCTTATTGTCAGTGAAAAGTTCATTTGCACCTAAACTATCAACACAAAGCTGAGTTTCTTTACTTGATACTCACTAGCTTTCTTTTCCCATTGTTGGGACGAAATACCCAGCACCCACAAGTTCCACGAGGAAACGCGGTCAGTGGAGGTCGGTCCAGTTCTCTGGCTCCCAGGCCCGTGGGCGCAGCTGAGGAGGAGCGGGGCAGGGCAGCAGACTGCAAGTGGCCGGCCTGCCCTTCCCTTTTAGTCCATCCAGGCCACCTACATTCTGGGTGGGACCACCCAGAGCTGTGCTCATGCCAACTGGTGGACTGATTTATGATTTAGTACCATGCACTCTTAATCCCAGTGGCACAAGACCTCAGTCCAGCCATCTAAGAGCCCCACCTACGGGCCTTGGGGCTCTGAGGGCCATCTATGCATGGACTATCACACTCATCATTTCAGAAGTACAGGCAGGTTACTTTTGTCCTTTAAGTTATGCATACATGCATAGATTCATTCTCAGTTCCACCAGTATAGAGTACAGGTCTTCCAAACAATATATTATATATTTACCTAGGATGCTGTTTATTTTTGAAATGAAATCACACATTAAGGTTAGGGCCTTAGAAGTGAGTAAAAGCCATAATTTATCTCAAGTATACTGTTTTACAAGTAGTTTAACTTTACTTGTCTAGTTATGGCTATTTTAAATCTTTTTTTAAATTTTAATATTTATTTATTTATTTATTTTTAAAATTTTTTTTACTTTTTTGAAATAGGGTCTCACTATGCAGTTCAGGCTGGCCTTGAACTCACTTTTGTGGCCCAGGTTGGTCTCCAACTCACATTTATCCTCCTGCCTCAGCCTTCCAAGTGTGTGCCACCACGCCCGGCTAAATCTTTTTTTTTTAATTTGTAGTTTATCAGTGCACGTGTGCAGTAACGGTGATGCCGCTCTCGTGGGGCCGGCTGGCATTCCTAACACTCTCTCACGCCTTGCTCTGTCCTGCTCTCTACTCCTTCCTGCTCCCGTCCTTTTTTGTCCAGGTCTGCAAGATGGGGCTACCTTCCTTTTACAGACCTGGCACCTGTGTGTCATACCTCCTGGCTCCTGTTCCTCAGCCCTGTCCCTTCCTTCCCTTGGTAAGGATCTAGCTCCCTCCTTCCTACTATCTACTGTCTACTTTTACCATGGGTTTTTCATGTAAGAGAAACCACGCAACCCTTGAGTGTCTGATTTATGTCACTTCATGCCATGGCCAAGACGCACCCACTTGCCTACAAAGGACGCGAGTTCGTCTTCGTGGCAGAGCAGGACTCGGCCCCTGGAGCCCCTGGGTTGAGAACTGGGCCTCAGGCAGGGGGCAGACTCCCGAGGCTGCTGCACAAGGGGGATGCATACGCTAACGAGCCTGGCAACTGTGTGCATCTTAGGTGTGGCATCCACAGCCTGCCGAGCAGCTGGACTGGCCCCTCCTGCTTAAAGAAGGGGTGTGGGTATTTTGCCTGTAAGATTTTCCTCTTCCTGTGAGGGAAGAGACCCTGCTTTTTTGGTTTCTGCTCTGGACTGCAGAATAGCAGCAGTGGCTGGGCCACGCTAGTCTCAGAGCTGCCCAGGGGAGCTACATAACAGGGTGACACTCTAGCATGTGAAAGCATCACAGGGAGTTTTGTTTTCCCTTTATTTTCCCATGAAAAGTCAGGTACAAGCTCTGGCATGAAGAAAAGTATCACGCGTACTGCTGACCTCAGAGCCCTGGGGCTTGCTTCGACACCTCCAGGAGCTGATGGTATCAACCTGAAATCTTCCAGCCCTCAGCCCTGCTAGGAGTCTCACAGGAGACTGGGGCCCAAACTGCAGCTGCCTGCTCATCGCAGAGCGCCGGCTCTGCACTCGAACTTGAGTGCTAAGGCTTTAGTTTAGGAAACTACTGTTATCTGACGGCGGGCCGCCGGGTGACTTGGCTTGCATGTGCAGAGGGCGCTTTCTTTTTTCTCTTTTTTTGGTGGTACCAGGGATCGAACTCAGGACCTTGCGCTTGGCAGGCAGGTGTGAATGCCACTGAGCTACCTCCCTGGCCCTCCTAGAGGGTTCTGAGCACCCACCCGCTGTGGCACGTGTGCAGGTGGCCCACCACCACCAGCTGACAGCACTGAGGAACAAGCAGGATTCGTGCACTGAACCTGAGGTGGTCTCCGATCAGGTCTTGTAAAATGTTCAGACATGAAGTCCTCTGCAATACTTAAAAAATGGACATGGACATGGTTATTGAACTACAGCTTTACAAACTGTGCGTGACTGTGTGTGTGCGTGCGTGCGTGTGTATGTGTGCGCGTACACATATATGTGGGGGCTAGGCTACAGCTCAGTGGAGGAGGGTCTGCCTCACAGAGGAGCTCTGGCTTTCCTCACTTCCATGACAAAACAATAGCCCACATATTCACTCCCAGTGATGCATCGTATTGCTGCAAACATGAATCAAGCATTTAATCTGATCGATCTACCCCAAAATAGGAAACACCATATTATGGGATATCCTAATGCTAGGTAGTTAAATCTGTGTGTCAGGTGAAATATTTTGACAACAGTAGCCTGTTAGGCCAAGTTATCTGTGCTGAGATAACCAATCATTTCTGGTGCAACTTGCAATGAAATAAAATGGAGAGCTCTGAGCCAACACGGAGCTAATCTGAATGGCAGGAACAGGTGGGCAGAGCGTGCAGCGCGTGCAGCACAGGATGGGACGGTTCTTCTTGGAGGGGGGCCAGGGAGGGCCCTGCGACCTGCACGCACCACCCCGTCCCCCGCCCTCCCAGCCACGGGGATCACCCGCAGCCTTGCTCTGGGGCCGCCTGGGCCTCCCACCTCCTTGATGGGGCACTCCTGAGACAGCCGCTCCTGGAGCTCCTTCTGCAGCTCCTTCCTGGTGCCCAGGGACTGCTGCACTCGGAGGAAGTCGGACAGCTCCTTGAGTCCCGCGTCGGTGAAGTACTTGGCAAAGTGATCCACGCTCTGCCTGTTTGGAGGAAAGAGCTCCTGGAAGAGCAAAGGGAAGAGGCGGTTGTGAAGACACTACTCAATTTCAGCAACTGTGAAGGGCAAGATGTTCGGATTACACTGCCCTGAGAGAGGTTCTAGGAGAGAAGAAACAAGAAGTGCTCGCAGAACACTTCTCTGAGATTATTTATTGCACTAAGCAGTGTCTAAAGTGGAGCAAGTTTTCGAAGAAAGCGAATACAAAGCGACTTAGATACACTTGGTTCACTCGTCCCAAGCTCTCAGTCCTGTTATTCCTGTACTTCAGCAATCAATGGTGCAGGTGTGAAATAAAGTTGCCCAATTGTATGCAACTCAGAATTCTAAAAGAATTTGAGTTGTTTTAAATCAACAAAAATTAAAATGACACATGTACAACTTTTCTTAAGTACAAGCTGACAGGTAAAAGTCAACTTCAGAGATGCTAAAGCGATGCATCTAGCTATTACAAATTGTGCTTCTATAAACATAGGTGCTCATATATCATGGTGGTGCAATGTTACTTCTTCTAAGACAGCCAGAAGGGAAACAGCCTCCAACCTCCTTAAAAAAAAAAAATCATTGTGAGACAGCATTTCACTAAGATGATCAGGGTTGCTTTGAATTTGTGATCCTTCCTCAGCTTCTTGAAGAGCTAGGACTAAGGGGTATATTAGCACACCTCGAAACATGAAAGCCTCACTTTGGTATGATGCTGTCATCTCCAGCTTAAGGTCTCCCTGCTTTGCCCTTGTTTCTGACTCTATGCTAATATAGCAACCAGTGACTAAGAATCTGAACATCAAATATGCATTCTACAAAGAATACTGCAGAAACTCCCATCTCATTTGAAGTAAGCACCAGGGCCCAGGTGGCCGGGCGAGCACCTGCTCTGAGCCACTTACCCCCAGGGCCACGTCTTCAGGCCTACACGCGCTCTTTCTTAGCGTTCACACTCCCTCCCCACCTTCAAGTCTTGGCACAAAGTTGCCTCATCACTCTGGTCTTCCTTGGCCCCGGCAGGCTGCCTCCCCCGCCCCAACGCCTGTCAGCTCTTCTTGGGGCCATTTTTTGCCATCTTTTACTAAGAGCTATGCTTTGTTGCCTGTTCAGTTCACTGCTCTCCTGGACGAGGCCAAGCGCCCATAAGCAAGGGTCTGCTTGTCTGCGTCCTGCGAGTGTGTCTCATTTCCAGAAATATTACTGTGTATGATGCTCTTGGACTTTATTCAATAAATAAAGATAGCAACTTCTTTGATTTCTTAATCTCTGCTCCGTTTTCTAGTAGGAGACAGATTGTTGCATTCTCACTTCTCTTATAACTAAATTTTTTGTTATATATTATATCAGTAGGCGATTGCTAAGTATGGTAAAATGCTATTGTATATATATTTTCTTAAACTTTATTTATTTTATGGCTGGCTCAGCCTGCCCTGGGGTTGGGGCTGGTGCAGCATGTGGTGCTGGGGATAGAATTATGGTTCCTGTGGTTGCCTGTAGTGCCTAAGCAGGTGCTTTGGACCGGTGAGCTATCTTGCCAGCACCAGCTATTGTATATTAAAGACAGTTTTATTATATGTTTTCATGAAATTATTTCCTCATCTTTTATAACTTTTGCCTCTATAAGAATCTACTCTAAGCAGATAGTTCAGCATCTAAAGCACCAGCTTAGTCAAAGTGTAGTGGCTGGAATTTGATCTCTGGTATGGTGTGGTGTGCCGTGCCGTGCCGTGTTGTGTCATGCCAGCCCCACCCCCAGGGTGTGCTGAGACGGCCACTGAAACTGGGCATGGTGGTACATGCTTGTAATCCCAGCGCTTGGGAGGCTGTAAACAGGAGGATCATTATGAGTCTAATCTATGTAGTAAGATCCTGTAGACCCTGTACTAAAATACATTAAAAGAATTTTAAAAAGAATCTACCCTAGTTCTACAAGAATCTGCTCTTTCTTTAGTGGTGGTGTTGGGGATCATACCCAGGACATCACTCCTGTCATGCAAGAGCTCTGTCACTGAGCCTATCCCTGGGAACTTTTCTGACCTGTTCTGTTCTAGCACCACAGCTGCTAGCCTCACGACTGGCATACAGCACGTGCTTAGTAAACATATGCTAAAAGAAAATCATGACTGCCAGTGGGAATTAATCAGAATCTAAGCCTCGGGTTTCTTCTTTATCATGAGGTAAAGACAAAGCTGAAGGGACAAAGGAATCTCAAATGATTGAAAGTTCATGCTGAAAATTATTTTCAGGCTCTCTCGAGGAGAGTTTTGGAACTGTTGAGTGTACACCTTGTTGCAACAGAACACACTGAAGAGAAGCGCAGAGAAGGGATGGGAAAGAGACAGTGGCAGGGGCATCTGTGCCTTAGACTCTGTTACAATTGCAAAAGCAAGGCCACTGGCAGAAGCCTCTGTCATCTGCACAGCTGTTGCTTCCAGCAGAAAGAAATTGTAGGGTGCAAAGAGAAAGTATGAAAACAATTTTCTTGAGCTTCTTTGAAAAGTACAAACGTATAGAAATAAAAATGTAATTAAGCAGTTGTGATCAAGCAAGTTTCAATTTAACTGTGATTAACTTATCTGCCTATTTCCAATCTTGTCTAAGCTCTGATTTTGTTGGCAAGCCACCTAACATACTTGAGACTACTGCTGCTCAAGATATTACCAGTATTTTATTTTGTAGCACTGGCAGAATTTCCTCTCCCTGGCACTGCAGTTCAGGGCTCACATGTGTTGGGAAATTAAAAAAAAAAAAAGTCACACTGCAGCACTGGGTCTCCATGAAGTTGCTGCTACCAAAGATGGTTTGGTGGCAACTAACTTCCAGATCTGAAAGCCTTTCCATTCCCTGTGGTCCCTGAAGTTTACTGGGGCACCAAAGATGAAAATGGACTTAAGTTTCTTTTGGCCAATTGAAATGCTTTCACAATTCAGTACAGGCTTAGGCATCCGAGTTGCACATTTCACACAGGAACTGCCAAGGCTCTTATGAGGGCATCTTGCTTATGGCCTTTTCTCTCTCTCTCTCTCTCTCTCTCTCTCTCTCTCTCTCTCTCTCTCTCTCTCTCTCAAAATGAAAATACTTACCAGCAGCCTCTTGTCCAAATTGGCTTTTCTCAAGGAAGAGGTAACAGAGTTGGCATCTTTTTCTGCCATCCAAGCTTTAAAAAGCTTGACAGCAAATGAGGCTGCAATGCCTGTTTAAAGAAAAGAAGAAAATATCATTCCTGGAAAAAAAAGCACAAGGCAACCTTGGTCACTGGTTTCCTAAAATGGGTAAATAACTTCAGTCTTGATTAGACTGAAAGGGAATGAAAAAATATTTTTTAAAGCATCCTCTCTGATGCTAAGCTAGAAGAACTTAATTATTTTATGTATTTATTTTTACTTGGTCAAAAATCTATCTGAAGCTTGGTGTTGTCAGGTCTCCGTGCCACCTGTGGATCCTCAGTGTTAAATGCCTCTTTGACGATCATTTCTTTTGGCCTTCTGAGCAGTCCTATGGCAGGTGGCAAGGGTGAGCACCTAGAGCAGGCAGCAAAGAAGGAGCCTAGAAGCAAGCAGCAGATCTGTCTCTATGAAAGGTCAGTGCAATGGAAAAGCATCTACTCTTTTCAACATGTGAAATACTGCAAAGCACCAGGCATAGAAGTCAAGGAACCAAAATAGCATCTGATGGCCTTGAACTCTTCGCATTTGAAATGAAAGCTGCTGACCTCAGGAATAAGGAAGGTGCACCTAGAGTACTAAATTCTAATTATTGTGGATTTTTGAGGCAAAATCTGCGTGACTGACTTCCCTCGCATGGATCTCAGCCATGACAAAGTATGTTCCATGTTAAAGAATGGGAGGCCATGCCTGAAGCCTATCCTGATCTCAAGACTGCCAACGGTCACTGGCTTCTTTGCTCTATGGTGGTTTCAATACCAAGTAGAAATCACAGCTATCAGACATAGAAGACATCTTATCCTCAGCACCACCAGGTCCACCAAGCCCAGAAGACAATGAAATCACGGCCCAAGAGGTACAGATGAGTAGCTTGAAAGAAGCGGGCAGCAAGTGGATTCCAGACGGTGCTGGCAAGGACACAGGAAGGGCTTGCCAGACCTTTGTCCTCTTTGTGATGTCTCCATTAGAAAATCAAAAATATAGAAGCAGCCTAAATTTACCCTTGGAAAGCTCATGGTGAGCTCTGGAAAAGCTACTGGTACTAGGTCAAATAAGCTGATGGCTATGAACCACCAGTCTAAGAATGTATGTAATATTCAGATTTTCAATAGTGACAAATAAAACATCCTATTCGTGAAAACAAGCAAAGGAAAACGCCAAGCAGCACACTAACAACCATGCGACACACAACTGCAGAGTCAATGGAAGGCAATTAGTATGTGGGTAAGTGGTAGAAGTAAGGGATCATCAGCGGCAGACAGCAGAGCTATGGATAGAAGGCACCAGGGACGTTGCGCTTCTCTTTTAGAAGAATTTAAGCATATTCCTGAGTTAACCTATGAACAAGGCTCTGCAAATAAAGCTTAAAAAAAAAAAATTCCCCTTCAGTACTGGAGACTGAACCTAGAACCTTCACGATAAACTATATCCCCAGCCCCTCCTGGCTCAGGTTCCTGCAGTGCTGAAATAGGAACATATACAATGTGATCAGCACTTTTTTGAATTGTTAAAGCAGTACTTGACTCTTGGCAACACTTCTTCATATGACTGGCTAGCAATGACCTCAGGATAATCTCATTTGCCCACTTTATCCCCTGGGCAATTGCTATTGGACCCATGCTGGTCATGTGGCCTCTGTCAGCCAATCAATGTCTTTATGTACCAATTTCATGCAAATGTTTCAGCTACTTATAGATAAAATTTTTCAATTCATTTACCATTTGCATAAACTCTGCCTGATTCTTAATTGAATAAGCAGAGGAACTAAGTTAAAATAAAATTATGGCTAGGACAATAAAATATACATTATAAACTAGAGAACATTAAGGTAGCAACTTATTGACATGGAATTATATAATTATTAGCTTATAAAAATCAATATTAAAATTTAATACAAATTTACATAATTAAATCATATTAAGACTAGGCTGTAATCTGTCTCCGAAGAAAAACAAAACTGTGATGAGAAGCAGTAGTCTAAAATATAGGCTTAAACTCGTTACTCTGCATTGAGGAAGCTCTTGATAAAAGTTCGGGAAATGTCTTTACAGTCACTCTTTTTGCAAACATACTGACCCTACCTTCTTGACCATTTGCTGGGCAGGAGAAGGGAGACAGATATTTCCTAACCCAGTCCTCAACAGAAATCAAAAGTTTAAACCTCTAGCTCCTCAATACAAGGGAAAAGCATGCCCCAGGCACTGCACACCATTTCCACAGCTATGGCATTTTCTCTCAGTATTTAAGATTCAAACATACAGAACAGTTGAACTGAGCAGCACACACACACACACACACACACACACACACACACACACATTCTAGACTCTACATCCATTAATGCTTTCATACATTTAATTTATCACATATCTGTCTATTTATTCATGTGATTTAGTTTTGGGATGTATTACACAGAAGGCTCCAGAAATTACTTGAAGTTTCACTGTACCTAGGAGAACAATCATGTTGTAATGGCTAGGATAATTTAGTATCAGTAATGTCCAATGTTTAAATTCTTTGTTTTGTGTGTGTAAACTGGTTAATAAAAGAAAAACGAAGTGTGGGATTTTCTCAGAAAAGCATATTCAAATGCTTTAAGATTAACAATAGACTAATTGTTATGGTTTGTGTCTAACTGTCCCCCCAAAGCCTCATGCAGCCATGGGGCAGACTTGCTCTCTGTCACCCCTACTCCTCCATTTTGCTCTCCTGCTCTTTGCTGCCACCATGCAAGGTTGCCCTCTGCCATGTGCCATGTGCCATGTGCCTGGGAGCCAGCTGAGTATGGACTGAAACCTCCACTGACTGTGAGCTTAAAAGACCCCTCCTTTCTGCATCTTGGATGTGAGATATTTCGTCCGAGCAATGGAAGAACAGTCACCGAGACACTAATACTAATTACAGAAAATGGACTACCATCAATATGCGCCGTAGCAGCAAGGACGGGGGTTAATCCCAGCAATCTGGGAGGCCAAGGCTGGAGAATCAAAAGGCAAGCCCAGTCTGGATAACTTATGATACAACAAGACCTTTCACAATCAAAGGAGCTAGGGATGCAGCTCGGCAAGACAGCCTTGGCCTCTCGCTCCAGAGGTGGTGGGGTGCCCGAGGCCAAACACTGCAGGAAATCTCTAAATAATGCAATCTGAGTCCTACTTTACTATAGTTTTTTCCTTAGTTATAAGAAAATTATAACCCCTTTCACTACAGGGATGAATGAGGCTGGAACTTCATGTGTGTAGGAGGATAATTTTTATGTTCTTAGAATTAACAGATGTTCTCACAAAGTTGCATTAATTTATTTTTAATGAAAAATAACAATGTTGTGTTGCATTATAATTTGAATATCATTATCCTCCTACAAGAAAACAGCCCACATTTTGTTTTATTTTGTGAGCAAATCATTGTATACACGCCCATCTAATGCTCAAAAAAGCCTCTTTCTGCAGCCAGCATTGACTTCTAAAAACACTCATTGTCTTGAAGACAATGGAGATCTCCAGTGTGATTAAAAGTAGGGTCCAAGAATATTTCCCCAGATCTCGAGAGGAAACTGCTTGGGAGAGTGGCCTCGTGAGGGTGGGATGATTTTTAACCTGACACTTTTGATTTTTACTTTCTCTTTGTAATTTTTAAACACTTTATCAGTACATATTTGCAGTCCACACAGTTTGCAGTCACCGTGGGGAGTGGTTATGTGTTCCCCATTTCATTACATGGGGCTCAGTGCGTCAGGGACTTAGATATAAAACACAAGGCACTACTGTTACTGAAACACTGTCCCAGTGTAGTGCGGAAGGAGCACCTTACTTGCAAAAGGCAGTTGGGACCTGACTGACTTTACCATATTTAACTGGGCTTTGAGATTTTGTTTGTTTCTTGGCTTGATTTTGGTGGTACTGCACACAGAATCCCTGGTGTGTGTGCGCTTAGCAGGCGTTCTACCGCGCGGACCTAAATCCGTCTTCCTATTTTCAGTGTCGCTGCTCATCTGCCCAAGTTGGCCTTGAACTTGAAATCCACCTGCCCCAACGTCCCACCCTCCCATGGAGCTGGGATTACAGGGATGTGGCTCCACACGTGACATGCTATATGGAAAGGTTTTAGTCTTAAGGTTGTAAACGAAGACTTCAGTCCTTGCCTCTGGGGGGCCGTGAATGTTTTCCCTTCCCCCTTCGCACCGTGGACACATGTACTCTTTATCATTTACAAAAGAGCGCTGGCAAGCGGCCCTGCACTGCTCCGCCTGGCTGTCCCTGCTCAGCATCCCCGGCGGGCGCGACCTGAGCACTGTACCTTCTTTGACTAAGCTGTCCGTGAAGAGGCTGGTGAGGATGGTGGCCGGGAGGGTGCCGTTACCCAGCAGAATCCCAGACAGCATGGCCAGCTTCGTCTGCTCTGCTTCGGAGAAGGCTTTAAGGAAGAGGAGAAGCTGTGGGTCAAACAAAAGAAAGCATGTCTATGCAGCAGCGGATGACCAAGTGGGTGCACAGCCCACACCTCCATGGGCGGAGCAAGTCCACGGAAACGCGCATGTTCAATTACAGCGCCTCCTACTGGAAGTACGGCTGCATGACGCACCATGCGGCCTCTGCTTACGCTCAGGCACGACTGTGAAGATTTGGGAAGAAAGAGACATCCGGAGGAGAACCGTGCGCAGCACTCCATTTGGCCACATATAGGTGAGGGGACCGAAAACTTGCGAGAATGTTTAAACTCTTACAATGAAAATCACATTGTTAAGTACAATGGGGCGTGTTATAACCCAGGGGGAGCATTTTGACAGGGATTATTGGCAATGCATGTTTCATGATAGTAAATTTTAAAATATTTAAATATTCACCATGTTTTCTGATCATGTTGCATGCATGAAAAAGGATGAGAATACAGAACCAACATAATGATTTCTGCAATAAATTGATTTCCCCATGTTTTTCAGCTACGGTGATACTTCCCCCTACCACCCAATCATTTCTGTTTTGAGGAATAACAAAATCTTCAGGGGAAGAAAATAAAGCCAAAACCACTGCCGCCATCCATAGCAATACCACAAAGAATCTATGCTAAGATGCTGACATCCAATTTTCACTTTTCTGAGCTCACAGCATACAACTGTTCAGAGTAAGGATGTTGGACAAGGAAAGGATTTTCTAAGTTCTTGATTTTTAAAAGAATACCTCAATCCAAAACATGCTATTTCTTGGATTATGCAGTTTTACGGCCGTCTCAGTGACGAAGCCCAAGGAATATAGGAGATAGAGGAAGCGTTAACAGGCTGTAAAAGGTCCAAAGGTGCGGCAGGCACAAGGGGGCTAGGCGAGGGGCCGAGGGTGTTACCGAGTCTTCTGGGGGCCAGCGCCACCATCCTTCTGCCCTTTCAGTAAAGGGTGCAGAAAAAGGTGTAGCTCTACACTGAAAGAGGGAGCCAGAAGCCAGGGCGACTACTCTCCACTGGGAACTCGGGCAGCGCTTTCTCTCGTGGGCAGCCCGCCCTGATCCTAATGCTCCTCCGCACTCCGACGATGCGGATTAGGCATCTGCTCCATTCCATCACGTAGGCATGGTACCAAGCTCTCTTGGGACCGCTATTACTCAGTTTAGGGACTGCTGATATACTATTATTATTTGGCACCAATGAAAAATAACCAGTATCAATACAGACGTAAGCACTTCCATGCTAATGACACGATTCTCCCACTAACCCTGTGAGGTAGGTAGGGTTATGCTAATCTACTCTCCCCAACAGTTGAGAAATTATGTTACAGGAGCTGTGTGAGTGTCCAAATATGTACATTATGAGTAAGCAGCAGAACTACCATGAAAACAGCCCAACTGACTTTCATCTATACCCACTCATTTTCAACGAATGAAAAATTCCCTAAAAGCCAGGCATCAAGAGAGTAACAGTATCAAAAAGCAAAGCTCCTCAGGGTACCAGGAGTAGAATAAACAAATACTCATTAATTTAAAAAATATACTGCATCATGTCTAATCATTTTAAATAATGACATTATTCACTGAATCAGTATTGTGTTTTTCAACAGAGATGACTCTACAATATAGAAATACCATGCAAAAGAAATCCTTCTTAGCAGCTTATTCAATACATGAATAAACTGGCTAGGGGCGTTTTCAAGGTTCAAATGAGCTGAGAAGTAAAAACACGAGTGGTAAGTGTTTATTTGTACTTTTTACATCATTTTCCTATTTTGATTACTTAAAAGCACCTGTTATTTTCTAAGCACTGGGCAGGACAGTGAACAATTTATCTTTCCATGTAAAAATCAGTTTATGGTTGTTGAATGAGATCATACAATGTAGTATAGCTGTCTTGTTTGCTTTTGGTCTTTTTTTATTTTCATACAATGTAGTATAAAGATGTGAAAAATGCCCTAACAAACTCCTGTAGCATCAACACTAGGGGCAGTTTGATATGTGTCCTTCTAGATTTTTAAGCCACACGCACATACATGTTTTATAAGTAAAAACTTGATGAGGACTTCAGGGAAGCTGGCAGAGAGTGCTGGGCAGCAAGAAACAAAAACTGGATGAATGAATCAGATAACAGCTGTAAGCACACTTTGAGGGCAGGAACACCTACGATGGTGTTACAACACAGTTTAAATGTCCTCCAAGGACTTGTGTGTTGAAACTTCATTCTGCTGTGAAGTAGTAAGAGGGTAGGAGCTTAATGCAATCATAGTAAGTGGTGGGGGAGAGGTACTTGGGAGTGATTAGGATTCGACAGTCACAACTAACTCCTGGTAGCTGGACAGGAAGAGGGAGGAGAGACAGGAGCAACCTGTGTGCCTATGCACCCTCTCCTGCTGCGAGGTGCCCTGAGCTAACTAACACAGACTCTTCAAGCAAGAAGAGCAGCAATCAGCTTCAGCCAGCAGAACCAGAAGTCGGAATAAACTTCCTTTCCTCCTAACTCACCCGGTCTATGCTACACCATGTTAATGGCCATAGAAAACAGATTCATATAAATGGCTTCGATTCCCACAGGCAAGAAAACAGGAACAAAGAAATTACCTTGACCAAGGCCAAACTACTACTGAGCTGCAGCTCTGTACCTTGTTCTGCACTTTATGATTCTGGCAGGATTAGAGCTCACTACATAGGCCAGGCTGGCCTCAAACTTGCAGCAATCCCCTTGCCTTCGCCTCCTGAGTGCCAGGACTATAGCTGTGCACCACCATACCCCTCACTTAATTTATTATAGGCATTTCTCCTCTTCCATTCTTGTAGCTAGGTCTCATTCTCAATGCATGTTTGTTCTAATACATGGATAGGTTATAACCAGTATCCCACCAGTGAACACTTAAGCTATTTCTCAATATTGTGATCAACACTTTTATGCATATAGCTTTATGTTACACCTAGTATTCTTGAATATGTGGAATCTCTAGATTTTGTTGTAAGCTCTGTGATACTTAAGGTCACACTCTATAAAACTACTCTTTAACAAAGCACTGCTTCACATTAAATTATTAATGAAAAAAATCCCAGGGTAACTGCATACTTCTTCCTTTAACATCTAGCTAACGTTTTATTACTAAATCATTTATCCAACAGCTTTTATTTGCTGTCCCTCCATCCCAGCACTCTAAATAGGCAGGAATGACGTTTGAATTTGTTACCTTTTTCATTTCATCTTCAAATGCCTTTTCCAAATACTTGTATCTCCTGATAAGTTTATTGAAGACCTAAACATAAAACATGAAATATTTTTTAACAATTTAAAAACCTTCAGAAGTGTAGAAACTCAGCTTAACTACCTAGCAGACCTGTAATTGTTACGTAAACATATCCCTATTGAGCTATACAAGCTGTATTTTAAAGGCATCCTTAAGACATAGGGAAAGAATAAAATCAAGAGCAAATGGAGGCTAAAACAAATTCATTCAAGAAACAAATGCATAGAGAAGTAAAAAAATGTGACAATGAAAATGAGGAAGGCTTTGTAACAAGTGAAGCGTAGGGACTGAAGACAGTCACTAAAAGGAAGGGTCACTGTCACGGAGACCAAGACATGTTGGGGAAGAGGGGGGTGCTCAGGCAGGTTATAATCTGTGCGGGCAACAGGCCCGGCTCTCACAGACGAGCAGAAATCACTGTGATGCACTAGCCATAAGGACAGCCAGCCTCCTCCCCAGGACCTGCTGTGGTGTCACTTAAATTCTAGGCTATAGGAAAGCGGGATGCTTGCATTTAAATTAGCATCTTGTAAGTACGGATGACCCTTAATACCCGCAGACATGCTTTCTGAATACAGGTCCTTTCTCTTACGTCCAAATGAATTACTCTTACAAGTTTTTGTGGATTTTTTAATGCAGTTAAGATGGAGCTCAAAAACTAAAAATTATGCTAGGCCTTTAAGGGAAAAGAACAATGAAGCAGGCAAGCAACTGATGGGCAGTAAGAAAAACACTGCATTAAAACCCTCCACATTTTGACTTTCAACCAATGCTAGAGTTGACATTTCTTAAGGTGATTATTAATAGGAAAAATAATTCTCTTCATCTAAGAATGGTTATCTTACTATCCACAGGTAAACATCTATGTAAGAGAACAAAGGTCATCATTTTACAAAAGCATTTTTCAGTGAGCTAACAGCTTATGAGATTGATCTCCTCCCAAACATCCTCCACATTTATGCAATCTCTCTGCTCCACAGCCTCATTCACCAGGTTTTTTTTTTTTTTTTTTTTTTTTTTGGTCAACCTGTAAGTATTCTATTATTTTTAAACTCAAGCAAGGTATCAAACTGTTTTCTTTTCCCAATATCTATTATCCAAGCAAAAAATAAAATTACTTGTAAAAAGAAGCTATTCAATTTAGATACGATGAAGAGGCAAACTCCAGCACACCTTGTTTATGGAAATAGCTGCACTAGCTGCTGCTTCTAGGTCTTTTCTTCCTTCCAGTGGAATTTAAATGGCAAATTATATACTTTACATTTTTATTAACTTTATCCTGAAAAAATTCTATGGGGAAGGTAAGAGGCAGACATGGAAACGGCTCCTAAGTATTCTGATTCAGTATCAGTATTTAGAAACTGCGATAGCTAGTGAGCACGTCAGCTGCCTTTATCGAATAAACAAAAAGGTTACTGCAACATTCAAAAACATCAGCTTTTCAAATGAGGATACTTGTTTCTATATATTTTTTCTGTTAATGTATATAAGGTTTATACTCATTACATAGCATTAGAAACAAAAATTTTTAGGTGACACATTAAAATCTGGCCCACTCAATTCTGTCTACTCAACTTTGTTTACCAGGTAAAAGTATTTCCCTGGGCACGGTGGCACATGACTACAATCTCAGCATTCAAAAGGCTGTACAGGAGGATCATTACCTTGTAGCCAGCCTGGACAAAAGAAAACGTCTTAGTTTTTATGCGATATGTTTCTTAAATATAAAACGGGAAAAGAAACCTTTCCTAAAATAGCATGTGATTAAAAATAGTATCTTGAGTTTAAATTGTTAAGGGATTTTTATCCCAAATTCCTTACCTTCATATGCCTTGCATATTTTAATAATGAAAAGTAAGACACAGTCTTCCCAGTCTTTTATCACTTAGCTGTGGTATTTGCAGCACCAACCTCTCTGGGCCTTTGTCGGAGCTTTATTAATACAGACTGCCACATTTCCCTTAGTCTCCTACTGATGTCTGCTGCCATTTCCTTGCCTGGGCACCAGAGCCAGCACTACAACCCTGTCCTTACAAGCAGTGCGTCACCCACGGGTAAGCACAACTGCAGGGTGGTCTTAGGGCAGGAGTGGCTGGGTCAAAGGGAATGTGGGATTATGCTTGGAAAGATAGTGCTTTCTCTAAAGACAGAAAGAGTTTATACTCCCACTGGTGACTGACTTGTGCACCTGGTACCCTAAATCCCTGATAGATGAATGGTTTGAAAAAAAAAGTTTTTTGTCATTTTCAAACCTACCATCCTTTCTTCTTTAAAGAGAAAAAAAAAATACACAAAAACTAGAATAAACAACAAGGATAAGACAAAAAAGCAATATGAGATAGTACAAATGGTATAGAATTTCAGACTAAAAGTGGAATATTAACAATGGGTATTACATTACTTACTGTTATCAAATTTGTTGCTCACACTACCAGATATGGATATGCAATATTGGCCAAAGAATTAATGACCCACTGTCTTATTATGAATGGAACTGCCTTCTCGCATATGTTGGATCAGCCCTATCACAAATGTAGCTCCAGTTCTGTTTGCCTCAATCCTGTTCAAATGCTTCCCCCTTCCAAAGCCATGGCAACCTCTCCATGCCAGGCTCTACCTGAGCATAGTTTCGAATGGTTTCATGATCCTCATTTGCTGAAAACACACAGTGGTTGGTCATCTTGGTCTTGTCACCGTCATCTATGCGTGTTCCTCCAGGGGCTGAAATAAGAAAAGCAGTTGTGGGACACAGCAATTCCTGCATGTCCCCAAGAAAAACAGTAAGAGCTGTAAGCTATCACCAAATTCCTGAGAGCACTCCTGTGTAAATACACAAATACACACCTGTTGCTCTGTGTGATATTTTCAGTGTAATATAAACTGGCTGTTCTATTTCATACGCCACCCACAGCATCTGACACTGTTATTCATAGCCTTCCATCTTCTCAATCCTGTCACTGCAGATCTGGTCATTTCTAAAGTCTATCTTTAACCGTGGGAGCTGAACAGCAAGCTTTACTCAGCAAAATTAATCCAGTTTCAACACAATGCCTAACTGGTGTTAGGACACTGTGTTTTAGGCCTGATAATTTGTCAGAATCTGCTTCCCCTAACTATGGGATCTGACACTAAGAGATCTCAGCCACACCTCTCTGGCTCTCATGTGGTAGGTACAAATGACAACTGTTCCCGCCTCACTAACTCAGTTACCCACATGAGAATGAAGAGCAGGTACTCTGTGTTTGTATTTGATCATGGCTGCACTCTAGGTGTTTGATTCTCTCTTATCCTTTTTTTATTGTGTCAACCAATCATTTATTTGAGAGAGTATAGCAGTAACTGAAGTTACATTAGAAGTAGCACAAATCTAAAGCTTATCTTTTTTTCCTCACGGAGTAAACTGACCAGCCCAAAGGATTCCTTTTTCTCTGCAATTCAATTTTCCACATTCAAGAACATTACCTCAAAGTTGCAAATGCGGCCATTGTAAGCACTGACTGAATAGAAGGGTAAAATCAGAGCACCAGGTACTTTCATTTTCTGATTCTATTTCATTGCAATGAGGGTAAAAGTTTTGAATAAGTCAGGGTAGTATCCTTCGTATGTTTAACAAGTATTTGTAGCATATATACTTATACTAGCTTCTGTGTGTAGGCACTGAGGATACAATGATCAAAGGTGAAAAGACATGTCACTGAATCACCAGTTTATTTGTAAATTTAAGTGTATAACTGCCCTTACTTGTCATATTAGCTCTCTAGATGAAAAGGGCTAAATGCAGCTACTTCTGTTGCAGAGAAAAGCAAATAAGCATTCAACTGAATTATACCTTCACTAGCTATGGCATCTTTCATGCGCTTCAGACTCCAGCAGTTTTGGAAATAAATTAGTTTTTAGAGAAGTCAGTTCGTTCAGGAGTCTTATTTTCATTCCATTAAGTTATGCATGAGATTTAATTAGCCCCTTTTAATGAACACACCACCTGGAACAAAATTTTATTAAAGGCTCTGGGCTAATTATTTCTATCTGATAAAATTTATATAGCTGAAAAGCATGATTTTGAAAGTATAGTCTGTTCTTTTGCATTCTTTTACACAGCAAAAGCACTTACTATATAAATGTCATATACTGCCATAATTTCTACTTAGAATTATTCTTCCTGATGTTGGAATTAAGAATTGCCATTTAAAAATGGTAACTTTTCTTAAGGCTGAAGTAGTAGATAAAATATTTCTTGCAGCTGCTATACCAAGGGGAAAGCTGAAAGAGCAACACAGTTGTTGGCTAAAGAACAATTAAGGGAAGATACATGTTTTTGCAGGTGTAAAGAAAATTCCATTGCATATGATAATCAAACAAAGTGCTAATATTAGAATAATACAGCTTGTTGGCTTCATCCATTCTGAGTAGACACCTTGGGTTGCACAGTCTATGCTAAGGAAGTTGCTCCAAACATGGTGCTATAACCTCTTCATGGAAGTACAGTGTGAGGAACGAAAATGAGTAGCAGAAATTAATCTGCTGATCACGGTAAATAAAGCCTTGAGATAATTCGTGCAAGATGTACAGATAATGTACTACACATCGGGGAGTGGCAACGATTCAAAGCAGGAGTCAAGTGGCACACGGAGACGTAGGAGGGGGTCTAGGAGGATTGCTGAGAGGGAAGAAAATCCACCAGCTGGGAACACAGAAAGGTCAACAGTGTTGCCTAGAGGTCACTCAGCCCTGACACTGCATATGTCAAACACTAACAACAACAAAAAACAATTCAGTGTGTGATGAAAATCAGCACAGAGGAGCTTGGTACTAAGTGGGACCACGCACCAAAGAGAAACATGCTTGTGGCAAAAAGGGCCAAGGCTTCATGCAGCCTGTTCAGTGCAGGAATTGAGCCGCGAAGAAGTTCTGCATGCAGACAGGGGAGGCCACGTCCACTGGGGATGTTGCTGAGGGAGCATCTTCAGTATTCCTTGCTGTCAAAGCTCCATATGCAGTGCAGTACTGTGTGAGTGGGCTACACCTAAGTGGTTGGAACTCCATGTTCGAAGTCGCAAAGCAGTAAACACCCTGTCTTGACCTACTGGTGTGGCTTTCACACCACACTAAAGCTTATCCCAGGGCTAAGCCTGTAGACTAGGGAAAAACTGTCTTGGTGGGGGAGCGAAAAATGGAAGTTATACCTGAAATATGAGCTCAGCAGAGCTTCAACATCAAAAAGGAGAAGGGATACACCCATGTCTCAAAGTCCACAGAGAGTTGGTTGAAGCCCTGCTCCTCAATGAAAGGTACAGATTTTGGGCAGGGCAACCTCACACTGTGTTAATTGTGCTTTGTGCAGCAGAGCAGGAAGCACACCTGGGCCCCACTCCCACGTCTCTGGAATAATCACATGCTCCCATACATTTGGCAAAAGTCCCTCAAACAACTGAAAATTGCAGGTCTGGGAAAACTGACCACTGCTGGTGATTTATGGCTATCACAAGAACTAGTTATTAATAACTAAGATCTGAGAATGCCCATGACAGGACAAATACATGGTCAGGCTAACTACCGAACAACTGGAACAGCTTTTTAATTCTTTTAAATGTCTTCTGAAGTCCTCTTCCTGAATGCCTCTACTCTCTATGCTCAGCCTTTACTTTCCTCCCACCAGCCTGTAGCAATTACAAATCTTCTACTTTCAACCATTCTAACTATATGCAGCATTCAGTTTGAAGAATTAAAAAAATAATAAAATAAAATAAAATAAAAAAACTGTGCTTAATTCCATGCTTCTAGATACCATGTCACTTATGGGTGAAACAGCATTGACCAAACCTTGAAAATCGGGGTGAGGTTCAGAAGAAAAGCTGCTGTGTATCACCTGGGCCAAGCACACTGAAGGCCTAGATGACACAGGCATACCCTTCCACAGAATTAGCACTTCTGGGGCCACTGCATAATTTTTTTTTTTGCCAGCTCAGCCCACCCCAGGGGCGGGGCTGGCATAGCATGTGGTGCTGGGGATCAAACTTTAGTCCCTGTGTGCACTTGCCTAAGCAGGTGCTTTAGATAGCTGAGCTGTCTCCTGGGCCCTCCATAAACATTTAAGGATTAGGAGCATGCTAATTAGGGACAGGACAGTGGCTTTCAAAGCAAAGTCATAAATGGTTGTAATGTGTCAGTTCTATACCTTTTTACCAGGAATCATTTTAAACCCACATTTATACCATTCTAATCATTCTACTTGTACTCTGAACAACTACTACAGAGACAACTATATACAATGTATTAATTATTGCAACTGTCCCACTAACCTGTTGGGAAACTGTCTCATTGCAATTTCTTTCTCATTAAAATTAATAAAAGTGAAACAAAACAAAAAAGAATACCATTCCAAGTTGTAATTGAGGTTGGACTTGTCTTATTTGCATTTTTAAATCAACTCTAACCAATGGAAGTGTATGAGGACCCTATCTTATACGGATAGACGACAGCAGAATTGAAGTGCAGAGGGTGTTGCCACTGACCCAGCATGCTGCCAGCCACCAGGATGTCGAAGAGTGTGTCTGCATAGCGACGGTAATCTAATCTTGAGCCCGTGGAGTCCAGAAATTTGGCTACAGCTTCAAGGTCATCGCCAGCTTCGTTAAGCCCCTGGACAAGTGTATCCCTGAAGACTGTGGGTTCGAATTTCTCTTTTTCATCTAAAATTTGAAAGATCACAATTACTACTTCACGTACATGCCACATTCCCCAAAGAGGAAGACATGTGTGTTCTTTGCTCACTGCTGTTTATTTCACAGAATGATTACTTAGAAGACAAAGCACAATTCAAATTTTTCTATCAGATTTCCATGTTCAGAATCAACTTGTTTAAATATTTACCCAAGTAGTAAGGTACTCCTGATGAAAGAGGTCACAGAAATATTTTGACTCTGTAACTCATAATTAATAACTTTAATGGCTTCATTCATGTCATTTGTAGGGCAGCCCCCTGGGAATTACAAACTCTAACCGTCAGAGAAAAAACAGTAAGAAACTTAAATTACTATTTCATACATGATTTAAAAATTATCAACAAAATCACCAAATATAGGAAAATACATACATAAAGGCTGTCAGGGAGGAAATAAGGGCTATCTCTCTTATGTGAGTATATAAACATTTAGTAATACATGTTATGAACTATCTATGCCTATTTAGTCTTGGAGTAGACATTCTAAGCTTTTATGCTTTCCTAGATCCTTGGCATTCTTAAAGAATACTGAAGCCTCCAAAGGGTTTTTTGTTCATGGAGGTTATGACACTATTTTATTAGGTGTTCAAGCAGAAAATTTTAGAATATTTATTGATCTTTTTAACGTCTAGTTTAATCAGTAGATGGACAGATCCTTATACCCACTGCACTCAGCCTAGTCTAACAGCACACATTCTAAAGACTGGAAAACTCATGAGAGAGAATAGGCAAGAGGTAAATAATATCAGGATTATTAAAAAAATGTCTTTGGGGGATCTCTTAAGAGGGTCTCAGAGGACACAAGGAAATATAAACATTACATTGTCTTCTACTCTCATGGAATTCTGATGAAACCAGTATGAAACAACGCGAAAGGCATACATGAAGGGCTGCAGTGAGCTAGACCCAGAGAGGAGCAGCGCGCTGTGCAGGTGGTGAGCTCAGGAACTGGGAGGAGCTTTGTTCTCAAGCCCTAGAAATGCAGGGCTGCCTGCTGAAGCTGAGCTGGAGCCAAAGGCTGAGAGAAAGGGAAAAGAAGGAAAAAGGAGGGAGAAACACTATAGAAAGCTTCATGAATAAAAGCGAGTCCCTGGAGCTAAAACATACAAAGAAGTTAAAATCTCAACAAACAACTGAAACAGAAAGCTGAGATTCTTCATTAGAAACTGGAAAACAAGAACAAAAAGGGTAGACCAGTTGAATATGCAAATAAAAAGTATGGCAAAACCAATAAAATTTGTAATTACATTAAACATTTCAAAGAAATTCTATAGAACTAAACATGTCCAAATAAAAGCTGCCCAAGGCCCCAGCACAGTGAAGTGGGAGCGTACTGCCCTGTTTACTGGCATCACCATGCATTTCAGAAGACTGGGCACAAAACTATCTGAATTTCCTGGGACACATTAAGCGGAGCAAAATAAAAAAGCAACAACAAAAATAAGCCACACAAAATATTGAGAAACAGAATGACACAAACTGCTCTACAGTTCATGAGATATAAAAAACCAGAAGAAATTTCATCAAAGTTCTGAAGAAAACAACTTTTCTAACCCAGAATCCCAGTGTTTGGCCAAACCATTAATCAAGAGCAAACGCAAAGTTCACATGCATTGAAACATTCAAAGCCTGCAAAAGGGGAGTAACTAAGGAGCAGGTCAAGAGGTCCTAAAGAAAAGAAAGGGAAGCATGGAAAAGCCAGGGCAGGGGCTCTCCTGTGGGAAAGGGGGAAAGGGCATTCCCAGCATTCCAACCTGACAGCTCTACAGCTGGCTCGGTAACCTGAGCAGGAGTGAATCCTTCAATGCATCATATGATAGGACCAAAGACTTCCTTCAATGAACTATCACTGCTAGAATCCCTGAAGTTCTTTTTTTTTTTTTTTTTTTTGTCTTTTTGAGACAGGGTCTCGCTATGCAGTTGAGGCTGGCCTTGAGCTCACTTTTGTAGCCCAGGCTGGTCTCGAACTCGCACCAATCCTCCTGCCTCAGCCTCCCGAGTGCTGGGATTACAGGCGTGCGCCACCACGCCCGGCCAATCCCTGAAGTTCTTTGTATTAAGAGATTTGTACAACAAAGGGAAGGACTTGCTAGTTTCAAGGTGCAGAAAGCTAAGCCAAAAGAAGTTAAATTATTTAATTTATTTAATAAAAGATAATGAAATAATTTCAGAAAAAAAATAATGAAATACCAGTTCAGCTGTGACTAGCATGTACAAGGTCCTAGCGATGTTAAGTGTTAACACTGGTCTAGCTGCAGTTAGTAGGCAGTGATAGAGACTGGCAGGGCACAAGGCATACGAGAGCGTGTGGGCAGTGAAAAGGCTGATGCCTCCACTTCTATCCTAGGAAGCAAGTATTTAAAGCGCCCCAGAAAAGCCAAGGATAACCATATAAGAATGCTGCTTGGCAGCATGAACGTAAGTGTGAAAGGCAGCAGTTAGAAGAGTTGAAAGAGTTCCTCTGAGGAGTAGACCTGCTGCTGTTATAACATGTCTTACAGAGCCGGCTATTTAAAACCATGTGCTTGCATAATTTTGATAAAATTAAAACTACATTTAAAAGCCAAACTCTCTGGTTTGTACAGACTGACTGCCTGGAGTTTTCCTAACAGAAGGGATGGGCTATAAAAGTGGTTAACACAGCTTACATCAGCCTCTAACCTGGAGAAGAATGGCATTCCCAGTACCAGTTGGAGTCACAGGGTGTGAGACGCCATAAAGACACACATAAATTAACTGGAACAATATTTGTCATGCACAAAAGATAGAAAGTCTTTTTGATGCCATAAGGAAAACATTATGCAGCTACGGACACGCAAATGTTGACAGTGGAACAAACATAATTAGGGTCTTGTTGTGGTGAGGGGGAGGGGAAAACAGATAAGAGCTCCAGAAGAACACATCCTACGGGGCTGCATTGCTAAGCAAGAGGAACTCCACAAAAGCAGAGATAACTTGATCATTACTCAAGATCTGGCCAAAGGGGAATTCTTTCTCTTACGAGAAAGAATTTTTCCCTTTTCTATGAGAACATAGGAAGTGAGAAGACCACAGGCTGTTTATTAAGCTTAGTGACCAGCTTCCAAAGTCAATTGAGGCCATCCTCACAAACACAGTACAAGGTTGTATGTCACTGCAGGGGGTAGGTCAGATTTTAATGGTTCGAAAATTATAAATTGAGGTATTGGGAATATAAGTAGGGTAAATAAAAAAAAAAAAAAAAAAAACAGGCCATGTTGAGCGTCTCCACCAAAGATCTCATTTTGAATATAACAGACAAATTTTAAAAACTTGGGTTTCTATAAAGGCCTTCATCTCTCCTTATGATTTTGCAAGAGAATTGCCAAGGAAATATTACAGAAAACATATCCTGAACAAAGGACTTCAACACTGAGCAAAGAAGCATCACGTCAAAAAGATCACTTGTATAGTACAAGGCTCGACTACCTCAGAAATTAAGATCATAAAACATCACAGAACTTTTTTTTTTTTCTTTGCTGGCTGAAAAATGTCTTCCACCTGAGAAGACAGTATCCATTGAGAGGAAAAGAAAACTCCTACACAAGAAAATGGCAAGAACACTGGGGAATCATGTCATCTTCCCAAAGAATCCTTTCTGTCTGGAGCAACACCCTATCATGTAGTTTGCACTTCATTTGAGAGTGGACTAGCAGAAATACTTACAAACTCTGAACAAAAATATGCCACTGCCTCCTTCGGCAAACCTCCCTTGAAGTAGAAAGTATATAATTAGGGCCTGTGATTTATACCGTTAGTGAATCAGAGTATGATACTAGAGTGTCATAATAGCCTTTGTAGAGAAACAGGTCTATTCTTGACATTCAAATATGTCTGTATTTTATCCAAATATACCACCTGTTGTATGAACTATGGCAGCGTGTAACTATAGCATCTGCCTAATCTGTTAATATATCGATGACTAACATATCCTTTATCTCTTCCTGAAGGTCACTAAACTATATTGAGAAGTGTCATGTATTTTCTAATTACACATACTACTTTTATATATCTTTAGGTTTAAAGGTTTATTCAGTTACTAACACCACTTATGGTAAGCTTCTTTCATAGTGTTTTGCCCTGCAGTGCTAGGACTTCAACCCAGAGCTTCATGCACACTAGGCAAGAGCTCTAGCACTGAGCCACATCCGTAGTCTAGCGAATTGAACAGTGATTTAAAAATGAACAGCACAAAGCTTAAGTCTCAGACAGAAACCTGAGTATGATCACTTCAAATGCCTGCAGGTTGTTCATTTTTATCCTCTTCTACTTTCACTAATTTTATGTTTTTCCTAAACAGGCTAATGTTGATAGCAGAAAAAACACATATCATAGAGTTTTGTGTGGAGTGGGCAGATAAGAACTCCGAAGAACTAATTCTGTGAGCCGAAGAAGCAGTTTTCTTAACTAAGAATCACCGGGCAAGCAAAGGCGACTCTACCTTCATACAGGATCTGGCCACCAGAGGGTACTTCCTCTTCCTAAGAGAGAGATGCTTTCTTTTCTATATGATGAGAATATAGGAAGTGAAAAGACCACAGAGTGCTTACAAGTCTTGTGACCAGCTTCCAAAACCAGCTGAGGCCTGTCCTCCCCATGAAGAGGCTCCAAGTGTGCTAGCGTGGCAGGGCTACTCCAGTGCACAAGAGGCATGGAGGGGAGACATTTTCATCCTTTCAGACTTCCACAAAGGCACACTAGGAAGCATAGCTCTTGAGACAATATGATGGGAACGATATATAGTATTCCATAAAGGTCTCAACAGGGCTCTACCGATCTTCAAAACATTTGCAAAGTGAAGCCAGATCTTCACAAGGCAGCTTAGCAAAGGGCTGAGACAACCTTACTACTTTTCCTTCCCTTACCTCCCCAAACTGCTAACCATTTACTTCAAAGTGCTGCAGCACTGCTAAAGCAAAGCCAAAGCACGGCAAGGCATCAACAGGCAACCTGAGGTTGACACAATTCATTTTTTCCACTCAGCAGTGTGGCCCAAAACGACTTAAATACTGCTCAACTCCCATCTAACCCGAGACGCATAAATCCAGATCTACTGACAAACAAGCTCTCTTTCCCAGTAACTTTCCCTGAGCTCTCTCATGGCACAGTCATGACAAGCACATGAATCAGCGCAAACTGCTCTGCACAATTAGTCCTTTCCGGTTGCACGCTGATGGCTGCCGGGAAGGGCCTTGTGGAATCTCGTCTGGTCTGCTCTTGCACAACTCAACCTGCGCCACAGTGGCTGCTGAGCTCAGTGAATCAGCACCGTGCTCACCCAACTGCCTGAGCTGGAGATCCAGGTCTGAGATTAGCACGTTGCCTGGGCGGGCGGGCGGGCGGGCGGGCGGGCAGTGCCAGACCTTCCTGTACCTCCCAGTCAGGCACAGATTAGCTAGAATCGCACTTCAGGGGCCCACAAGTGTCTCCTCCTGTTGCTCCCCTGGTATCACCTTTCAAAATCATCTATGATTTTTTTTTTCTTTAAAGAGGCTTCTCACAGCGTGTGACACAGTCGTCAATGCCTTGTGTTGGCATTTGCTACCACATTCCACTGCGGAAACACAATTTGTACGAGTGAGATAAGGACTAATTATAGGGAGGTGGGGATGCTACCCTTGTCCATACAGCTTAGGTAATCAAGTTCAGTCTTCCTTCTGCCCAGGGACTCTTCCAAGCTCTTCTGAGCCAAAAGACTGATGCTCTGGGACTTCCGGTCTTTCTAGTTGACTGAACTCCTACCCAGGTGGACACAGCCCTGCAGGACAACCCAGCTGCCAGGGCAGCCTCAGCACTGGTCATGCCAAGGGCAGGTGGAGCAGGCTACTGCTGAGATAACTTTCTACAGTTTCTACAGACAATAGCTCTACTCAAAAGACCATTTGCCTTTCTACCACAAGATAATTCTTAAATGCTTTGCCACCTATCTCTTAGTCAGCTAACAATTCATCTCATGTTTCCTCTTTCAAAGGATTTCCTTATGGAGTTTCATTCTGACTGTTTCTTTGATACCGGAGAATATCTAAGTATGCAACACTACTATCTGTAAAACACTGAGTAAATATAAAATCATATTAAAAATATTGTTTACACAAAGAGGATGGTAAATATAGTAAAATCACTCACACAGAAATTTTACTATCATCAAAGAGTAATTATTAGGCCCACAATAAGACACATGAAAATACCATGAATTTTAAGAATATTAGGGCAAAAGATTTGACTTCCTAATTCTGAGAAACTAAAAAAAAGCTCTTCAGTATCTCTCCCTAACTTATTACTTCACAGTATAAGAATCTTTATCTCTGACAAAGAAACAACAAAAACAAAACCAAATACAAATGCTGAAGTCAAAAAAGATAAAGTTTATCAACTGTTTTAATTTGAAAAAATTATCTGATATAGGGTTTTGTGTGCAGCTTACTTACAGTGATCCTCCTGTCTCTGCCTCCCCAGCACTAGGATTACAGGCGTGTGTCACCATGCCCTGTTCCCGTGGCCAGCATGGTATAAGTGGAGTTCCAAGGCCAGTGTGGCATATGGTACCAGGGATCAAACTTGGGTCCTTGCACTTGCGAAGCAGGAGCTTAGACTACAGAGCTATCTTCCCAGCCCAACTGTTTTAATTTTATAATGTAAAATTAGATATACATATATTTATTTATAGATATACATATATCTCAGACAAGTAGAATGAATGACTTGTTCAAAAAAGACCTAAAAGACTGGTTTGATTTCAGATCTACATTTGGATCTCTTAGGAAAAGCACCTGTGAGGGTGAACAGGGGTCACCACCATTCGTATCCTTCTGCCTTAATTATTAACCTTACACATACACGTAAACACACACAGAAAACACAACCTACCCCTTTTCCGAGTTTTGAACCGCTGGCCTGTTAGCACTGGCTTCTGATGCTTATTCATAAAATTTCTGAAAAAGAAAAGATTAATAGTGTTTTAAAATATTTCATATAAATAAACTTCACGTATAAAGGAAAATACCTTTTAACTACTAGACTAGCTGAGACACTAAAGTGCTGGCAAAGGATATAGGGAAAACCATGACAGACGTTAACTGTGCCAGAGACTGGACTGTGTAACATCTTTTGGGGAGTATTTAGTGAAAAGCTATGAATATTCATAGAAGTATAGCCTGTGGTCCCACAATTCCTGTACCCAGCAGTCCTACATTTACACCCCTGTAATGACAGGTAACGATGCGCCCACAGAGATGAGCATGCAAGTAAAGCTACCACTTGTGAGTGAGTGAACTAGATCAACTGCTTGAGCCACACTACCCCCTTCTACTTTTCTTCTGGCAGAATGGGTGAGGCCTGCTTTCTGAGGCTGTCTACCTTTTCTCTTTTAGGAAGCTTCTGCCCTGGCTGTTCAGAGGGCTTACATCTTGCATTCCTTTAATTGCTTCCTCTGCAGATAAACTTGGCCACTCCAAGGCAAGGGTTCCTTGTCACTGTTTGTCTTTATCTATCTTTTCCTTTTTATAAGGACCTTTTGCACTATTTCTCTGTGGTTACTTTCTCTCAAGAGAGCGTTTACCTCAGTGAGGGTAGGGACTTTGTAGGTTCTATGCAATACTGTGTCTTTCATACCTAAGAACAGGGCAAGACACAGGCACTTATCAGGTACTTCTCAAATAAGCTGCTCTGCTGATATGGATGGGTATCAGTTAGTGGAAAAAGCAAGCAATAAATTTAAAAAAATATAAAGTGTAATTCTTTGCTGACCTAAAACACAGTAACAATAACTTACATAAGGAAAATTTAAGGATAGAAAATAGGTAAAATTTGAAAATTTGAGAATAAGCCAGTTTGAATTAAGGCACATAGCAAGACCCCGACTCAAAAATCCAGAGAAACTACAAAATCATAGCAAACATGAAACATAGTTTAACATGAGTCAAAGGAATTCTTATCAAGTCTGTAAAGTAAAATGAACTCAAACACTGCTTTGAGACCAATCAGTAACGAAGCTAGAATACCATGCCCTGAAGGAAAACAGGGGTGGAGATACTCCCAATACTTCTAATACCATGTGACAACTGAAACAATAGCAGTGCCCTGTTTAGTGAGGTACAGAAAGTGACCCCTTTGCTGTTTGCATAGGAGGCAACAAGTGTATTCTAAAATAATTACGTATGTCATAAATTCAATCAGTGAAACCTTATTTCATCGATGGATGTTGGAAATAGTGCTTCTAATGCATTATGTATGTTCTCTACAAACTCATTCAGAATGTGCCCTATTGGGTTTTTATAGGCAAACGTTTAACTGGTATAAAAATGATGACGTGATTATGTGTTTCCTTCAACATCTCCACAATTCCCAAACTGGAGAAATAATATTTCAATGTCTTTTCATTTTAAGGACAAAATAAAACAAAACAGAACTACAACAACAAAAACCATTAAAAGTTTAAGGTTTCATTCTGAGAAAAAGAGGAGGAGGGGGGAGGAGGATGAACAAGAAGAGGAAGAGGAGGAGGATTCCAAATAGCTTTATATATCTTTAGCAGAATATGCAAGCAGTTACTCTCTACTGATGTTTTACTTTGTAATTTAAAAAAAAAAAAAAAAGTGTGAAGGTTCTCTAAAACTTACTGTTGGTCTGGAACAAAAACTCATGGAATTTCATATTAAACTTTATCTTTGTACCCTTTTCTACTTTTTCTGATGATGGAAAATTATTAAATAAACACCATGAGGGAACTACTGTTTCTAACCCTTGGCATTTTGAAGTACAGAGGTTTTTCTTCACAGGTGTGTCTTAGGAGTGTGTTCTCTAGGCCCTGAATACATTCTCTGTGGAAGAGAACATACTAATGAGTAAACATAAACACCTCTGCAAAGACCTTAACATACACACCTGCTACACATAAAACAAAAACAAAAAACTCACCCATGTAGTGAAAGGCTGACGGCAGATACTGCGCTCACTAAGTGACACCTCTTAGCCGTTACTATTTGGGGCAGAGGCACAGCTTCCCTCTAAATTTAGCTCTCCCAGCTGGACCATAATCTGCCCCGGTGAGGGTCAGCTTTTATAAGGTCCTTACTGAGCACGTACCAAAGCCCTGGCCTAAGAGAAGCGAGGACACTGGCAATAAAAAAATGGGGCTAGCTCTAACCTCAGAAAACAACAAAGAAAGAGTAACAAGGATGGCTCTACCAGGCCAGTAGGAAAAGCTTATGTTTATTGCTCTGCACTACAATTTGACATCAAGTAAAAATATCAGTTTAAAAAGAGTTTAACAGCAACCTCAAAGATAGAATTCATCTAGTGTACGATGTACACATCATGATCTGACTTCCATTAAACAAACAAAAATAAACCTGTAAGCCAAACAGACAATAAAAAATCTCCTGTCTCAACAAAGCACAACTCTACAGGTTGAAACATTAAAATGCATAAATAGAATGACAAACAATGGATTTCAGCATCTGCCATGTCACACAAGAGACTAAATTTTGGCTATCTCAGAAGATAAAGGGGCATCAGAAAAATATTTAAATTTCATCCATCAAAAATTTGGAAACTTTAATAAACTCCCAGATTGGGCACTCAGGTGTGACTAAGGGCAGAGGCAAGGACGGCCTTGGGGCGCCAACGGTGCCAGTGGCCCAGCCTACCCACTGTAAGGGACTGGCACCTGAATGCCGACTGTTAGTCTTGTCTGGTATTCTTGTCTCTTTAATTCTGTTTTGGAAAGTAGCTGATTTATCAGAGAAGGACTGAGTCTTCCAATTGGCCCAACAAAGAAGTAACTGTGCTGAACTAGTTAACACAAGGGTTTGGTATTTTACACTTGTGTGTGTTGGAGACTGAATGCGGTTCACACTGAGCTACATATTCAGCCCTTTTTCCTTTCCTTTTCTGTTTTTAGCCAATAAGGTGCCCAAACTGAGCTTGAGCTAACTTGTGATCCTCCTGCCTCAGCCACTCAGAGCACTAGGACCACAGTGCCACCATGGCCTGCTTACACTATATTTCTGATTATCTTTTTTAAAGTAGGAAAATCTATCCTGTAAAGACAGGCCACACTACTAATATATGCTATGCATATTATTATGCCATTATCATCTGATAAAATGGTATGCTATTATCACACAACCTCAACCTTTTAACGTCGCAATAAAAGGCCAGAAAGATTTTTTAACCATCTGTGGTGATGGATTCAATCTATTATAGTCATAATCTGTACTATATTATCATAAACACACTGTCCAGTGTGTCAGTGGACACATTTGACGACTGTTCCTTTGACTTATGGCAAGTATGATTAAAGAGGCAATATTTAGCTTTATTTCATTTTTATTCTTTTAAATTTAGTTGACGTGACTAACAGTTACTCTGTTGGGTAACACAGTTCTAAAGCAATGCTTGCAGCTACAAATACATAAGTTTGAAGAACTGTGAAAACCCAATTGAACAGTAGGAATCTCTAATATGTTGTAAATAAAGTAAGACTAAGGATTATTTTGCCCCAATTTCAAAGCCACATGGTCTCAGTGGTCAAGGAAAAAAAAAAGTCAGCACCCTGAAAAGAAACCTGTGGATTTAGTCAATATTCTTTAAGACTTTAGAGGGAAAGGATTTCAGAATCTAGAAAGTATAGAGTCACAATATCACCATCCCAAAGGAGAAAGCATTTCATAAAGATGAAACGACATCAAAACAGAACTCCATAAAACTGAACTATTCTCTTGAAGTTCTTTGTGTTGAGTAGCAGCACTGAAGAATTACCTTCTAATTCATATTCTTAGTGAGATAAACTGCTACGAAAGAAGAAATGGAATTACCCATATATACAAATTATTCCTTCACATAAGCTAAAACTATAACAGTATCATGAAATCCCTTAAAGAACTTATAGAGCCTAGGAAATGTTGAGGGTGATAACACTGTCACAAATTTATCTTCAAAGAAACAAAAATTAAATTGCCTCTAAAGGTTTACATTATTAATGCCCTAAAGCAATCAACTACATATATGTCTGTAAAGACACTATGCCATCTGTGGCTCAGAATAACAATTATTTATTTATTTATTTAATAACCTTCTGTTGGTTTTGTAACAGCCTCTTCATACTTACCTGGCCTCTACAAAAACCTTAATTAAATGACCTAACAATTTCAGTTTTAGTACTTAAAATTTTAAAAAAAATTTCTAACAGCAAATAGTCTAACTATAAAAGTTTATAAGTAAAGCCAATGTTCTTTTTTTATGATACAAAAATAGTTGCTGTTACATGCCTATCCTTTCATTCTTATCCTTTTTAATACAAAAATAACAAAATACTTTTGTCAAAAAGTATGAAATTTAACAAATTTCTTCCAAAACCTTATGAACACCTTTTTCAGTGAAGAACATTAACGACAGAAGAGCACAATCTGACTTGTAGGCAACTCATCCTCAAGTATGCTTCAGGTTGTTTTCAGAGCCAAATGTCCCAAAAGTTCTGATCTGGATAAGACCCAAGAATCTCTACAAAATAAAATAATCATGATAACTATTACACACTTACCATACTAACAATTTCACATTCTGAAAATTTTGAGGGAGTAGTAGAGTAACACAAAAGAAATGGCCAGTGCCTTCTACACATCCAGCAGTGGTTTAAATACACTTCTAAAGGCATCAAGCACTTCTGGATGGCCACTCTGTAAGGCATCACAGTACAACTGTGGCTTCACCTAGGAATGACTGATACTTTTATCATGGAGGGTTGGGGGCATGAAGTGCACAGTTTTTCTTGTCACAACAGGAGGGATAGTAAAGCCCTCTACAGCAAATGTTGTTTTTGGTGCAAATTCTCACCCATGTTAAAGATGCAAACGCTACTCGACATGAAATTGGGACAGAACAGGGCTGGGCCCTGCTAAGAGCTGAAAGTAGTGCACACAGCGCTGAACATGCTAATACATGGGCTAGGCAGATAGCTCACCCAATGGCTTATTTATATTTGCCAAATGCTGATGTTAAATTCAGACAAAACAAACCTAACATTGACTAGAGTTTTATCTAAAAGCAAGAATACTGCCAGAAAAAATACTCTTCAAAGTTAAATAAAAATTCTATATAACAAAACACAAACATGGTGGTGCATGTCTGAAATCCCAGACTTAGGAAGCTGAGGCAGGATAGCTAGAGTTGAGGCCAAGCTGAGATAACAGAGTTCAAGACAGTCTGAATTACACACAGCAAGACCAGTATGTATTTTACAATACATAAAATAAACATTTCCCAGTCTGACCCTGATGATGCATTTCTCCCTTGATAATTTCAGATATTCATGGGGATGGTGGAGCACAGGCACAGTGAGAAACTTAAGGAGAGAGAAACAGAAACAAGAAGTTGAACACCAGTGCACAAACTTTTTTCCTACTTTAGGATACTGCAATAAGGAATAGGAAAAGAAGATAATAATAAAAACAGAAAGTTAAAAATGCAATACATCATTTAAAATGAAATTTTCTCTTTTTTTTTTTTTTAACTTGGAGAAAACAACATATGCTACATATATTTAGCAAAATAACAAATTGTGTGCACGACATGATCTTGGCTACTACCTACACAGAGTAGCACATAATGGAAGGTTAGTTCCAGGAGACATTTTATTCCTCTTATCTATGCTTTTTGGGATTTTCTACAATATAAATATGGAGATCACTTGTATAACTTCAAAATTATATATATTTCAGTGAAATGTTTTATCTTCTCCTGAAGTTTAAGCGAGTTGCAAGAGTTACAAGCAATATTCCTGCATAAAAAGAAATGATATTTAGACGTGATCTAAATAATATTCCCTATTAGATATTATTCTCTACCAAAAGTCCTTTGGTAAAAGATGATTCCAAGGTTGTTACTCTGATTCTCTAGGACATTCTGTCTTAAAAATCAAAAGATTAAAACAACACAGCAGTCTCTTCAGGACAATCTGACTACCTTAGTCTGGGACAACTTGTTTACCAAAATACTTAAAGGAGAGTAATGCCTAATAACTGAATGAATAAAATAAACACTCAAAAGACCATACATATCTCACTTTATGTTCATTTCCAAGTAAACAACTGATTAAAACACAATGGTAAAGGGAGTTATCAAAGAAAAGGGAAAGTTTTTTCCTAGAAGAATATTAAAACTAAATGGAAAAGGAAACATGCAACTGGAAGATATGACATTTTCTAAGCATCACCAAAAGTTGATTTTATGCAAGCTTTGCCAATGTATGCTAAGTGTGTGTGTGTGTGTGTGTGTGTGTGTGTGTGTATCTAATCAACCATGTATATCAACGGGATATATATGTAACCTCCAAGTATCCTGACATAAGTTGCCAAGGCAAAAAGAATAACTACATATTAAAGAAATAAGACAACATATACCTTCACCAGGGGAAACAGGGGAAAAGGAAAAACAATCACATATTTTAAATAATTTATAGTGAACAGCACATGATTTTGCTTATATGGTTTTCTAGATAAATATGCATGACTTGAACCTAGTCATGGAGAAACAAATGCCTACCTAGGAACATTGTCGTAAACAAATGGGCAGTAAGGTTCAAAACTGTAAGTGTCTCTAAAAAACAAAGATTACAAAACTGCTCCAGATAAAAGAATCAGAAAGACATAGCAGCTATGGCATCTATATGAAATCCCTTGTATTTTATTTTGCACTGTATATCCTTTAAGAAAAGGAACATTCTGGAGAAATATACATTGAAAATAATGGGGTGAAATACATGCAGTTTACTTGTAGACTATTCAGAAATAAAATAATTATCCATAGAGCCATAGAGCAAGGCTAATCACAGGAAGCCACATGCCTTTTAGGGACCTGAAAAATGTTCAGGAAGCCAAAAGCTGTGGAGAATATCTATTTTCTGGGGCTCTTTAGAAATAAGCTTGCACTAGAGAAAGGCAATGTAATTTACCAAATCCCTGAGAAGTCACTCAGCTATAAAAAAGAAAACAACTCAGCTCTACTGACTGTACATTCTATGAAAAAAAAAAAAATTAACTTGACATGAAGATCTCTATAATAAATACATACTCCGGAGCATGAGACAAAAACCACTGCAAATGCTGTGACTGCTACATCAGAAGAGACCTTCAGCTTGCTCAAATCTGGGCTACAGGAACCCTTGGCAAGAGCAAGCCACAAACCAATTCTTATGCTGCCTCTGGAAAGTCCACCATGGAAGCATTTTTCCACACCAAGTCTTGAGTGAGGAGCAAAGTAGAAATATATAAAGTGAAATTCATCATAAAGATCATTACAATGAAACAAGTACAACATAAGAGGCTTTAACAATAACATTTTAATCTTTGCTAATTCAAAACAAACAAATATATATATATATATATATATATATATATATATATATATATATACATATATATGAAGTTATAACTCCTGAAAAGAAAGTTTAAAAAATTTTTGGTGACACTCATTATTTTCCTACTTAGTTAGAAAGAATCAAGGGCCAGGAATACAGCTCAGCAGCACACCGCCTGCCTGGCAAGCCTGAGGTCATAAGTTCCATTCTGGGTACCACAAACCCCCAAAAAACCAAAAAACGAAAAACAAAAAACCAAACCTTGCTTAAAAAAATATCAAAACAATACGCATACACATGCACAAAATGTTGCATAGTCATTTAACCGGTTATAAAATACATTCCAGAATTACTCAATGAGACATTTTTTCCCCTTACAATGTTGCCTTTAATCAACTGAATAAAGTTCCTCAACCTCCCTTTTTAAACTGTTAAGAACAGATACTAAACTCGATCTTAGCCAAAAGCCCAAGTAAGTAGCATAAACCTCCCTCCCCTTAAGACTTTCTCCAGGAGTCTGTAACATTTTCTCTTCATTATCCTCAGCGATGCAAATCTGCGGTGTGAGGGAAGGTTTAATTTCAGCTATGCCCAGAGGTATTTTGGTCTTGTCTGTCCAAGCATGTGGTCTTGTGGAAGCAGGCAGGATGGCCACTTCAATGTTCAACCGCCCCACTCTCCTGGCACACACCCTCTTCCATGTGCTTACAGCGCAATGCTGAAACACTGAGAAGAAACCAAGGACTAGGTGACCTCCCTGAACCACAGTAGCACTGCTAACTGGACCAGAGGTGACAGTAAACTGGAGAGATTGTTTGCTATACCAGGCACTCAAAGCTAATGCTTTTCAAACCTGCTTCAAAAGTGTGTTGATTAATAAAAGTATCAATACAGCAAATATACAGTTTCTCAAGATGATAATTTGGAAGTTCCATGTCTGCCAAGATCTGGGTTTATTTTACACATTATACTTGTTGATTTCATTATATTTATTTCACATAAGCATTAATCTCACGAATTTTACACAAGATAATATATAGAACGTGCTTATCTAGCAAAGATGTGAAAAATGTTGGGGATCAAAGAATTATCTTTTAAGATTGCTGATTAGAAAGTTATGCTCACCATATACATTATAGAAAATTTAGAGATATTAAGAGATAATCTGTAAGTCTAACTTTCAGTAATGACTACTCCATACTGATGGGATACACACTATGAAATCATTGCTGAGTTCTTACATACAGAAAAAAAGTTAAAAACCCAATTATAACATTATAGTTTTAAGTTTAGCAAAAATGGGCTTTTTAAAAATTTTTAATTAGCTTTTAAACTCTAACCTGGGAGCAAATCAACAAGTACTAACAGTGTAGAAGGTCATAAAACAAAAAGTTACATCCACTTCTCAGCCTCCTACTTGTAATGCATGTCCCAGTGTCACCCCTCTTTACACTGGCATGTGGAATCTTCTGGAAAATGACTACACATTTGAGACTCACCACACTGAAATAACAAGAAAGGTAGAATTTATTACATAGAGCATTCTCCTCTCCCAGGCTCATTTCTCCAGGCAAATGCTAATTCACTGGAAGGCCACTAAATAAATGTCAAGCCTAGCTTAATACAGCAGAGAGATGATTTTTATGTGAGATGTGCTTTTCACCGGGACGCATGCAGCTTGTGTGTATGGACTGCACGCAAGCCATAGCCTTGGTCAGCGAGGCGAGGAAAGCCAGAGAAGAGGAGCAGCAAGGAGCAGCATGTCACACACACAGGGCAAGCAGGTCAGTTTATAGAAGCATGACAACACAAAGCGGATGGAAGTGTTTGCAGCTACTGCTCAAACAAGCAGGCCAAGATCATCTATTATGCCAAAGTCAAAGTGTGCAAGTGTATTCTTCTCTCTAGAGTTTTAGTCAGGAAGATACAAAATCTTCCGAGAAAAAGCAAAAACAAAACACCCTCATCTGTTAATCAGAGAACTCTGCTTTGATGAAACTGCTTGAAAACCATGGTGGTGGGTAGATGTGGTGGACTGCATGCCTATAATCCCAGCTACCTGGTAGACTGAAGTAGAGGATCCTGGACAACTCAGCGAGACCCTGTCTCAAAGTAAAGGAGGCTGGGGAGGGGATATAGTTTTGTGCAAAGACTGGGTTCAATCCTGGCACTGCAACAAACAAACAAACAAACAAACATGATAATGCTCCTTCAGGATGCTCAAAGGTGAGCATGAGTCCAAACATTTGCTTACTTAGTAATTCTTTCAATCAAGAAACTCCTGCCTTAGTATCCCAGATTTGGGGGAGGAGGGCTTCCCAAGCCTGTGTAGAAGCAAATCTTTATTTCAAGGACACACACACACACACACACACACACACACACACCCAATATGTATGCCCATTTTACAATAAAATGCCAAAGGCCAGTCTCAGTCTTCATGGGCCACAGTACACTTTTTTCTTTTTTAAATGTATCTAGTTCAGGGTCTCACTACATAGATCCGACTTGTAGAGATCCTCCTGTTTTCACGTTCCCAAGTGCTGAGATTACGGGCATATGCCACCATGCCCAGTCTCAGTCCCTGTCTCAGCATGCCCTAGGGGCAGTGCCAGCACTACACACTGGTGATCAAATCTGGGGCCCTGCGCTTGCCTAAGCAGGTGCCTTAGTCCACTGTGCCTGATTACATTTTCAACAATGCTCAAACATCCACAAGCATTCCTTTATTTATCAGGTCTCCAACTACTGCAGTCTGAACCTAGTCAACAGAGGCAGCAGAGACCAGACTGGACAAGTTTCATGGCGGCCGCTCTCTAGTGGGTGGAGATTTTTTTTCAGTGCCGACAAAGCTTCTGGAAGCACTGATGACGTCTGTGCATTAAGCCTCAGAATGTGGCATGTGTGTGAGTGGAAGTTATACTCACTACTATTTTAATACTTGTGCTGTGTTTTTTAGTTTGTAACTTACAATTGACATCCATGAGGAATGAACATTTTCAGAGCCACAGATCTATATGGAGATGTCAAGCCACCTGGCTGAGGTGATACACTGCATTTAGCACTGGTGACCCAGTGGAGAGCAAAGCATGGAGATCCCTGCCCATCTGGAGCAGTCACAGATGGAAGAGTCGGGGCCAGAATCTCATTAACTATCTTCTTCACTCAGAGCACTTTCTGGAGAGTCCAAGTTGTTGCAAGGTCTTGGAACGTTATTTATGACTCCTGAAGGCAGCTCTTTCATTATTTGCTTCATAGATTTTATAGTTTAGGATTGGATACAGGAAGAGCATAAATATTAATTTAAAGTCTGGTTCAGTACTTGGATAAACTGAATTAGCGCATGCTACCTCCCAAATGCAGAGCAAGCTCTCCACGGAGCTCTATTCAAGAAAATAACCCTTCGTCCTTACAAAGAGGATTTAACAAAGATACTGCCACTTAGGGACAGACAAATATTAGGAAATTTATGGTGCCATGATTTCTGTAGCACTATGGGATCCAGGTTTTAATTTGTTTCCTGCAGAGGCTCAACTATAACAAAAGCTGTGTTCACACTCTCAAACACCACTTCTACATCCTCTTCCTCTGGCCAGCAGTTTCCTCTGCACCATCAACTCAGGGCTCTTTTTCCTGTTTATAATAGCTCCATTCTATTACCTTGCATGCTGAGAAAAAAAGTTATTCTCTTCCCCTACTGAGACCACCATAAATGTAGGAAGCTATCCTGATTAATTGGGAAAGCATTAAGGACCTCTGAGAGAATGAACAAAAAGAATAGGGTGACGGTAGCAGGTCATAGGTCTACATACTCCCCAGCAGCTCAGGGCACCTTCCCTGCCCTGCGGAGTGCTATTCTCAGACTATTACCCTTAGTGCTCACTTCTTCCCCAGGTCTTATCTTGGGATTTATTCAGAAGTCCTCAGAAACAGCAGTATGGTACACCTAACAACTGTTTTTAAAGGTCCTCCTTAAAGACCTTTAAAAAATGTGTTCAAATATGAAACAAACTATAGTTTTCCATCTTATGCAAATTATTTTTTTCCTGCTAAAATATTAATGCTTCTAGAGTTAAAAGAATTAGAAATTGCCAAAGTGTTGTACTAGCCTTAATACTAACATGGGGCATTCATTATTCTTTCTTGTCTATATTGTTATATTTTTCTTTGTTTTTGGCATTTAAGAAAAAAAAATCAAGGGAAACACTACCTAATGCTAAAAATCAAGGAATAAGGACTGCATAGTCTCTTCAACATCTCACAATGACTGGTTCATTCAGGGAATGACCTAAACCTTTATTTTCAAAGCAGATAGTTTACAAATATGACAAACCAAGCATTTTTGACACTCTCTACTCAAGACATGCCAAATGTAGAACAGGCCACATCATAGCACCAGGTGGGAACCTAACTGCCCAAGGATACTTGGTAAAGAGATCTGTAGCCTCAGTATGCAGGAAGCATGGGAGGCTAAGAGGGTGAAAAATTCTTGTGTGACCTGCTAAGATCAGCAGGTTTCATGTCAATCAAATGCTCTTTAAAAACCCTCCCAATAAAATCCAGGAAGACAGGTTAGAAAATATTTAGCAGGCACAAAATTCAATCAAATTTTTTTTTGCACTTTTAGGAGTCAAACCCAAGGCTTCATGCATGCTAACAAGCCTTCCACTACTGAGCTATGCCCATTTTCTGCCTCCCCCCATATTCTAAACAATAAACATAACTATAAAGATCCAAGACTTAATTACAAAGTAAAGGTCTAAGTAAGGACTCAGTTAAGCAAACTGTGATAACAAGCTAGCAATCACATGTCCGGTGAGCCTGGTTTGACTTCCCTACATTATGGCCATACTAACAATGCTGTCACTGCTCACAGAGGCTTGTGGGGGATGGGAGTGGGGGATGGGGGCGGGGGATGGGAG
>PVJA010005615.1:0-34895 GCA_004027025.1 Myocastor coypus
TACACAGGCCCCTGCTGGGGCCCTGTCCTTCCCTGCAGATGTCTGGTTGTTCCCTAGCCTGTGCCATGCTCAGTGGGTGGTTGGTGAACTATGAGGTGGGAACACTCAGGCAGGGCCCTGCCCACCTGACACCTCCCTGTCCCAGCAGCCCTCCTGGGACTGCCTGGGCAGCCCCTGCACTCAGGCTAGAGGCCCACAGGAAGGCTCTCCTGTCCTTGCCGACCTGGTCCCTGCCACAAGTGGGCTGCAGGATCTCTGTCCACCAGCACACTCAGGTCTCCCTGCTGTGTTTTAATGTTACTTTCAGCCAAAAATTTTGCCTGTTTGTTTTAAAATATCATAGTTAAGGGCCGGCCAAATAGCTCAGCTCAGAGGATTAAAGTGCCTATAAGCAGGCCCAGGGGCCAGGGGTTTGATCCCCAAGCCTGCTGTGCTGCCCCACCCCGGGAGGGCACACTGAGCCAGCCATTGAGACTGGGTGTGGTGGCACTCATGCCTGTAATCCCAGCTCTTGGGAGGATGTAAACAGGCAGATCACCATGAGTCCAGTCTAATAGTGAGACCCTGAATGCCCTGTAGACCCTTCCCTAAAATATGAAAAGAAAAAAAAAAAGTATCATAGTTGATGTGAGGCTTTCAAATGTGGGAAGAATGGACCATTAGAGAAGGGGACAAACTGACCTCTGTTAGTCCCTGCTCACCCTGACAGCAGCCTAATAGAATATTCAACTCCAGGACCCAGGGTCACAATTTGTCCTGGCAGCCAGGGCACCAGGGCCAAAGCATTGTCTAGACTAAAGGGGGGTTGGTGGGCAAAAGGGTGGGGGGCCTGGGTGACAGCTCTGGCCCCAAGTCGAATACCTCGGAATTCCTTGTCACTATTAATGTTTTACCAGCTATCTTAGCTTTGTATCTGTTGTGTTTCTGAGTCTGGGATCTGCACACTTGTTTATAATAAACACAAATATTTGGAGTTTTGTTCCCTTTCTTCAGTGTTAGACCTTGCACAGAGTTCTGTTTCTACCTGTCATTCACTTTTTATCTGTTTTCTTTGAAATAGGGCTTGGTTTGTAGTTCAAGCTGCCTTCACTGGTAGCCCAGGCTGTCCTTAAACTCATTATGATTCTCCTGCCTCAGCCTCCTGAGTGCTAGAATTATAGGCATATGGCACCTGGCCCAGTTCCATCCACCATTTGTATTTCTGTGTTCTGCCTGCTTTTATTGGGGCTCAGAGTTCTTATTAGGACAGCAAGAGAAAAAGACTATGCTTGCCCCCCACCCCATGGTCCCAGGCTGCAAAGTACCAAAGAGGGTATGGGGTGGTTACCACTTAGTGCTAAGGGGATCTCTGTCAAATTTTCCTTCTCAGTCTACTGCCCAGGAGTGGCCAGGAATAGTCCATACAGTGTGGCTATAGCCAAGGTCAGGAAGGCCAGCAGCCCCAATGGTGCCAACAGCCCTTCCTGAGATAGGGTCCCAGGGATCTTTGTTGGAGGAAGAGACTTGGGTCTTCTATTCCTTTCAAGGCTGGGACTAGTGTTCTTGGCCAGGGCCGGGGTTGCTATGGATTGGATAGCTAATGGCTTTGGGTCGGTCACAGAGGAAGCAGTGACTCCATACATGGGCTTCACGGTGCTGAAAGGCCTGGCATGGGCATCGACCCACTTCAGCAGGGCCTGTGGTCTCCACTGACAGATGCTGAGCAGGGTGAGGACGTCCCCCTCGGCCATGTGCGAGTCCATGGGGGCCCGTCCATACAGGCGAGTGTAGATGCTGCCTAGGCTGTAGCTCCTCCTTGGACCACACTCCAAGGTGCTGCTGCTTTGCTCCAGGGCCTTCAGGGTGGTGATGCTGTCCACACAGAAGGCATCATCCAGAGCACTTGCAAGTCCCAGCATAGCCAACTCTGCCCGGAGCAAAGGGAAGTCATAGCGGTCACCGTTGTGTGCCATGAGGCACCAGGGCTGTGGCTGGCGCTGGAGGAAGGCTAGGAGCAGGTTGGCCAGGTTGTTGTCAAAATGCTTTCGTCCATGTGCTATGAGCTCAGCGGTGCTCAGACCTGTGATCTTGCTGGCTGCAGGGCTACAGGCCTTCCCCGGAGCCACACACAGGGAAAGCTTGTCTACCACACGGGGTAGGGGGGGCACTGCAGCTGGCTGTCCCCAGCAAGGGGAGCTGTTCTCCAGGGCACATCTATGGACAGCCAGTAGGCACAGCTCTGTGACCTTGGGCTGGGAAGAGGGCAGGCCAGTGGCTTCCAGGTCCAAGAAGATGAGGGTCTGCATAGGACCAGGGGGCTGGGCTTGTGAGGCCATGATGGTGTGCAGGAAACTGCCGCTGGGCCTGGGGAGGAGCATGGGTTAGGGGTGGTTCACCTGCAAGTGTGAAGAACTCCAGTGGGCAGAAATGGCATGGGGAACGAGGGCAACACCAGGGAAGTGGCCAGAAGCACCTCCCAGGCCTCTGCACAGTGCTGCACTGTCCAGGGGCTCCGTGGCCCACTTTCAAACCAGGAAGCTGGAGCAGATGGGGTGGTTTCCTTACTGGGCCAAACACTGTGTGTGGGAGGCGTCCCTCTTCCTCACATGGATCTGGCCCTCCTAGTCCCTACGTGGGAGGAAACCCATGGCTTTCCTCCCCTACTCTACAAAGGTTCCTACTTACAGAGCAGGCAGGCAAGTGGGCGGGCAGGCAGGCAGGCAGGCAGGCGGGTGGACAGGCGGACCGGCAGACCGGCGGGCAGGCAGGCAGACAAGCTGCTTGTGGACCCGCAGGTAGACGGGCGGGTGGACTGCCGAGCGGGTGAGCGGGTAGGGAGGCAGGCAGGCAGACAGGCACGGACTCTTTCTGCTACCCCCAGTAGTGCCGGAAGTGAAACTTGGTCAGGGCCCGCCCACTGGCCGGCCTCCTGAGCAAAGCCTTCCCCTACTTGCTGTCACAGCAGGCTTGCTCTGGCCCTACTGCTAACACCTCTCCCTCCCAGGCACCCCAAGGCATCAGGGAACCTCAGAGGACTAGTTTTTGAGTTGTCTTGGGGTAGCTCCAGATCTGGTACACTTCTGGGAGCCCAGCAGTACTTCTGTGGCTAGTACTTGGTCCACTTGCCTAGGCCTTCTAGCTTTCAGCACGGGCTGAAGGCCACCTCTCCCGCACACATAATGGTTTCTTCCCGTGGCCCCCGCCCAAAGCCTTGACTCAAAACCACAGGCTGGGCAGGGCTTCCTCGCAGGCAGATTAATTACCATGGGGAGCAGCAAGGGAGGAGAGACGGAACTCAGAGGGGCAGGCGGGGCCGCAGATACTAGGGCTCCCCCTCCAGGTCCCTCCTCCCCAAGGTAAGCAGGTGAGACCTAGAAACAAAGCTGGCAATTCCAACAGGCTTGGGTAGACATTGCTTTTATTTTACTTTGTTTTGAGATGGTCTTGCTTTTTATTTATAGTTCAGGCTGGCCTTGAGTTATCCTCTGGAAATGTTCAGGTCTGGACCACCTGAGGGCTGGAATTACAGACATGTACAGATGTGAGCCACAGTGCTCGGTCGGTTTTAATCTGTGGATAGGTGAGGAAGGTAAAGACGCTGTTGCCACCATGTGGCTGGGTATGCTTGGCCTCAGCCACAGTCCATCTCAGCATCGTCCACGTCGGTCTCCAGGCCACAGAGGTCATCCAGGGCTGCCTCTGGCCAGAAGAAGAGGGTTCTGTGTGACAGCCGGAAAGCACAGGGCCTGGGCAGGTCCTACCTCTCCCCCTAACACATGTAGTAATCAACCAGTCCCTGCTTTGTCCTGTTCTTGCTCCCTCAGCTTCTACAGGCAAAGTGACAGAAAAGCCATTTAGATCTGAGTATTTCTGGAAAACCCCAAGTTTAGCTAGGCTTACTAAATAGAGAAAACACAAAAGTAAGTCCAATCTCAGACAAAAACCAGAGAAAGAGTTTCCATTAGTAAAAACGCTGTGGTGGCAGGCCTGCTCAGCAGCTTTGGGGACAGCCTGGGAGGCGGGCAGGCAGGAGTGGACTCCAGGGGGCTCACCTTCACAGTCTGTCACATCCGGGAGCCCTCGAATCAGTGTGCTGACACCAGGCATCACCTGGTCATACTGATGCAGAACCTCCACGCAGTGTACAGTGAAGAGCTTGTCTTTCTGGGACAGGCTGTGCAGCAGCACCACCGTGTCACGCAGACAGCGCACAGTCCGCTTCTGCTGCTCCGTCCTTGGGGGCCCCCCTGCCCTCCGCACAGTCAGCCACTGCCGGTGCAGCATCACCGTGAGCACTCTGACCACCTGGAGCAGGCATAGACGAAGGCCTTGTTTCCTGCATCCTCAGGATTCAGAGGAGCAGGCACCACAGGGTGTCCTTGCACAGGGCCCCTCCCCACTCACCTCCACGTTGCACTGGCAGTCAGAGCCAGTGATTGGGGAGGAAGAACTCTGCATACTCAACTTGGCCAGCAGCCACACTGCCTAGAACAAGGGCAGATTCTGCTTTCAAAGAGGTCTCCCGTAGGTGCTCCAACTGCTTCAGCGACAGCTCCAGGGTCAGGAGACACTGGGTATTAGGAACTCTGCCAAGTCCTATGACAATCTAAGACTCAACAGTACTGCCTCTGCGTAGAAGCCTCCAAATTTTACCTGTGGCTGCTTGATAAACTTTTTTGTGTACTGCAGATTGAACCCCTGGCCTTCACACTGAACTATATCCCCAGCTCTTTCACTTTTAGACATTCTCATTAAATTGGTGAATTGCCCAAGCTGTAATCTTCCTACCTCACCCTCCCACAGTGCTGTGGTTATAGCCATGCTCCACTATATCTGAAACTGTTACAAAAAATAAATTACAACTGTAAATTGCACACACCTATAACTGCAGTACTCAGGAGAGGTAGAAAGATCACTTCGAATTTGAGGCCAGCCTTGACTACACTGTGAGATCCTCTCTCAAAAGATCAAAAAAACCCAAATCAAAACAAAGATAGCCCTTTCTGTGACTGGACTCTCAGGATGGGGTGGGTAGTGTCTCCAGACCAGTCTCATATTTACCTCTTGTTCCAGCTGAAGCCACTGTGTCTCTGAGGCCTCCGTGTCAGGCCTTGAAGTGATGTACATGTACAGCAGCAGCAGGAGGCAGCCTTCTGAAATGGACAACCCTCCCTCACTCAGGGCTCCCTTCCTGTCCAGAGCCTGCATTCAGAGCTCCAGAGCCCCTCAGGAATTTAACTAGTTGCCCTACCCTGCTCCTCCAACACAGGCAGATGCCTACTATGCCCTCCCTTACCAGGGTGGGAACAGAGCTGTGGTGCCAGGCTCTCGTGGTCCACCAGGAGAGAGAGCAGCTCAACAGTCAGCAACACACAAGGCAGGACCGTCTCTCGGCTGAGGCACTGTGGCAGCACTGGTAACACACACTGGAACCTGGAAGATGTGCCAGAGACATGACAGCCTCAAAGAGACTGGGTTGGCAAGCCCTGGGGTCAGATGCTACAAGCCTCCTTGCTACGAAGCTTGTCAATGAGTGGGTACCAAACCTCACTGCAGGACTGCTGTGCTCTGTATCATCCAGTAAGCTGGGTACTCCCTGGGCCTGGAAGCCTAGCCTCCACATTGGCTCTTTCTTGCCTATGCTCCCAGGAAAGGGGCAGATAACCCTGGTATGAGAGAAATGTCCTGTGGCTACAATGGCATGGGTCAGAGCTCTAGAAGATACACATGGACTTCTGTACCTGAATTCCATGAGACCACTCACAGACCAAAGAAGACCATTCTCTGCTCATCAGAAAACACTGGGCTCTGCTGCCAGTGAGAATGAAGCCCACTGTTAGGTGTGCGCAGGTGAAGGGCTCTGGAATATTTTCCCCCTGGTTTTGAGCAAGGGGGTGATGGCTCTGACCCACCAGGCAAACTGGATTCCCTCAATCCACATAGCCTTCAGGAGCATGAGGATGAAAAGGGCCACCTACACTCTAGCCACCTGGATATGCCTCTTTACCACTGGTTGTCAAAGATGGGATTAGACAGCCCCTCAGTAAGTGACTGAATCAGGAAGCAGGGCTTACTAGTGGGCTGGATTCACTTTAGAGTACATCCTTGCCGGGCGTGGTGGCTCACACCTGTAATCCCAGCACTTGGGAGGCTGAGGCAGGAGGATCGGTGCGAGTTCGAGACCAGCTTGGGCTACAAAAGTGAGCTCAAGGCTAGCCTGAACTGCATAGCGAGACCCTGTCTCAAAAAGACAAAAAAAAAAAAAAATAGAGTACATCCTGCAGGCAAGCAAGAAACTGCACATTCTTTGAGAGTGATGGTGGAACTCTGGGAAATGAGTTTATCCTTCCCATTTTAGGAATTAAACACTATTTAGAGATTGAACCTAGCTCCTGTAAAAAGAAAAAAGAAAAAAAAAATCTTTTTAAGATGTCTTGGCTATGTCGCCCAGCTGGGCTTGAACTTGTATGTTCCTGCTTCAGCCTCTCAGAGTGCTGCGATTACATGAGCACCACTGTACTTCCTATTGATCTGAAAGTGGTTATCTATCTATCTATCTATCTATCTATCTATCTATCTATCTATCTATCTATCTCTCCCTCTCTATCTATCTATCTATCTAGTTTTTGTAGTACCAGGGATTGAACTCAGGACCTTGCACTTGCCAGGCAAGCACTTATTCTTCTGAGCTATCTCCCCAGCCCATCACCATCTATTTATATTAAGGCCCCTGAAAGCATGTACAAGAACACCTTTATGCACAACACAGTGGATTTCATCACTTTCTGATAGCATCAGAGCCTTTTAAAATGAATTGTATGCATAACCCAATAATAGACAAAACATTTGATAAACCACACTGTTCTGGCAAAGACATCTACTTGCTCAAAAACTCAGGCCTGGAAACTGAGGCCCATAATAGCCACAGGAAAAAGACAAGAGCGAACTGGGAATGGTGGTGGTTGCCCATGATCCCAGACACTTGTGAGGTACAGGCAAGGTTATAAATTTGTTTTTTTTTTTTTTTTTTTTTTTTTAGCTTTTTGAGACAGGGTCTCACTGTGCAGTTCGTAGCCCAGGCTGGTCTCGAACTCGCAGCGATCCTCCTGCCTCAGCCTCCCAAGTGCTGGGATTACAGGCGCGAGCCACCACGCCCGGCAGGGTTATAAATTTGAAGCCAACCTAGGCAACTTAGTGAGGTCTTGTCTCAAAATAAAAACATTAAGTGGGCATAGAGAGGTGGCTCTGTGGCAGAGTGCTCTCAAATGTAAGGTCCTAGATTAAATCCCTAGCCCAGGAAAAAGGAGAAAGACAAAGATGACTTGCTTTCAAGCCTGCGAAGGCAAGGATGTGGAGACTGCAGGTTTCTTCACCACTTGTATTAATTACATTGTGTCCTGCTTTTGAGCCCTGATACTTAGTGTGCTCTAGCGGTGCTCCAAGTGTGACATGAGCCAGTGAATGCAAGGTACCTGGGTCTGGCCTGCAGCAAGTACTCATTAAGTAGATATGGTCTCAGTACCCATAGGGATAAACTCAAAAAGAACAGAGCTAAGATCATCTTGGCAGGGCTCGGTGGGATGGCTCAGTGGTCTAAAGTGCCTGCTTGGGAAAGCTTGGGTGGCTTCAGGGACCGCGGTTCGATCCCCGGCACCACATGCTGTGCCAGCCCTGCCCTTGGGGCGGGCTGAGCCTGCCATAAAAATGAGTGAATAAACAAACAAAGGTTCTGAAACAAGAAAAAAAATAAATAAAATAAAAAAATTCTAAAAAAAAAAAAAAGATCATCTTGGCAAACTGACAAAAATATGGTTTCTAGGATCATTACCAAATAGCAGAAGCGAGTGGCATCGTGCTTCCCCACCACACTGGCATGCTCTGTTCAACTGTAAGCACAACCATTAGGAGGAACCCAACCAGTCAGGAGATGTCCACTGGGAAGGACGCAGAAGAGAATTTAGTGAACACCCATGCTGAGCTCAGATTAGGAGAATTAGGTACATCCAGCAGGTGGCATTGCCCCAACTGCTGGGCCTTCCAGGAACACGTGGATGACTGAACAAGGGGGTGGACTTGGTGGAGTTTATAATTACTTCCCTCAGATAACTCTGTATTCTTCACTTGGGAATTTCTAGCAGTGCTTGTGAGCTAGGTTTACTACACTACTACAGCCTGAAGAGGAGTCAGTAACCTGTGATGCATACTGGCATGGGCAATACTCATAGGCAGACTCTTAACAGGCTGTCCCTACAGACACAACCTATGGTCCCTCTGTCTTCGGGAACTCTTTATCCACATCTTGGGTTCAAAGGCCTCTTGGTTTAGCCTTGTCCTGGGACAGGACACACTTCTACACAGCCTAGCAGCCTTTACCACGTGTGTTTCTTGATTATCAGCCATTCAGAAGCTTAACTTAACAAAATAAACCGCTTCCTTGGTTCTCCCCACACCTAGCCTCACTTCCCATCACTTTAGAACTCCCTCGACCAAGCCTTTGAGCTAAGTAATGGAAATAAAGTCAAGATGTGAGCAAGGCCAGGAGTGGAGGTGTATGGCTGCAGTCCTTGCAGACTGCCATGAATTTGTGACCAGTCTGGTCTACACCATTCAATGCCAGCACGAGTTACATAGTGAGACCCTGTCTCAAAAGAAAAAGAAAAAAGATGGGTGCAAAGTGTCAGAGTCATGGGTTAGACCTTAAGAGTACAAGGGAACCCAAATAGAAGCATGCGTTACATGCTGCTTTATACCTGGGCAAGAAATCAGAGGAGGCATTTTCAGCTAATTTCACCAAAACTTGGAGACATTGGCTCAGGACAGTGGCTTGAAGGTGACCTGTTGCTGTGGAAGAGAAAGTCAACAGGAGAAGCATCTTCAGTAGTGGATGCTGTCCTTGGTCTTCGGCAACTCCTGTAGGGGCTGAGATCTTATCTCCACAAGTCTGTCGGTGAGCCAGGCTCTCGTTTCCCTCTTTAGCAGCAGTATCTGTCCCCACTTCAGACAGTAACAGGGAGACGACTGCTCCACTGTGACACACCAGATGCTGAAGAACACTAAGTGAAGCCACAGAGAAGCCTTCCAGATTACAGATCAAGTCCTCAGGGTTAGCCTCTGCCCCAGAGCCCATGCAGGAGTTATGTGTTGGTGAATTGCCAGGTGACCCATTCCTCTTAGCTACTGCTAGCTCCTGTAAAGCCTGGCAGTGTAGGCTGATGAAGAACTGTACAAGGGGGAGGAGATGAATGGCTCCAGGAAGCTGGCAGAGCGGAAAGGTCTTTCTGGCTCCTTCTGCTGGGTCTCCATCACATGAGCCTTCATTCCTGGCAATCAGATTCAATCCAGTGAATGCCAGGTTCTGTGCTTCTCTCAGGGCTGAGGGAGAAAATGCCCCACTTCGAAAACCTGTGGTTCTGAGGCCTGAAATCACAGCCAAAATACTGGAAAACACAAAACAAAATAGATAAGATCCAAGGCCCTAAGGTGTCTGCCTAATTTTCCAGTCTCCAGGCATATCCCACAGACTTCCCAGGCTGGCCAGGGACACAGGGAAGGGACTTGCTTCCTGGAACCTCTTCTAAATAAGCTTTCCAGGAGTCTCATGCTTACCTGCCAAGCCCCATTGGCTGCAATAGATTGCCAGTAGGAGCCTCAGAACAACTGCTCAGGAGGTGGCAAAGACCTATGCCTGACCCTGAGATCAAAGGGTGCTTCAGCAATAGGTTTATCAAAATGGAACCTGTGGAAGACAAAGTGCTCTAGAAGGTTCTGACACAGGAGAGCTTTAACACAATTTTAAGAAGAGAAGTTGAAGGTCTTTTGGATGTTAAACTGCCACTAAGTCCTGTTAAGGTGCCTGCGAGTTCAGGAGATTCTGGGATGGATCTACTCTTGGTCTTTTTCATTTTTACCCCACTGGGTCTTGTTGTATTGCCTAGGCTGCCCTTGAACTCGCAGGTTCACACAATCCCCTTGTTTTAGTTCTTGACCAGTTGAGATAACAGGTGCCTGTAACTAAGCCTAGCCTGCCTTTCCATTTTTATAAAATGGGTGTAGTAGAACATGCCTTTAATACCAGCACTCAGGAAGCTGAGACAGGATTGTGAAGTACAGGCCAGTCTGGGTAACTTAAGACACTCAGCAAGATCCTATCTCAAAATAAAAAATAAAAAAAAGGATAGGGATGTAGAGCTCAGTGTGAAGGCCCTTGGTTCAACTCCCAGTACTCCCTCACACCCTGGCTCTTCATTGTGTGCTTGAGTCAGACTCTTCCTTGCCTGGAACCCCTAAATTACTGCCTGGAGTGGGAATTCTCAGAGTTCCAGTTTCCCACGCAATTTTGCAGAGCAAAAAGAGAGGATAACGGGAGCCATGCAGGTTGCTGCAGGAAAAGCAGGGATTTTGGTACCTTCAGTGTTTGATTTCTGCATCCAGCTGTCGGTCAGGTTTTTCTGTACCTCTTCTTGCTTTACAGTGCTACCTCTCAGACTGTGGGTCTTACTATCTGAAACTAGATAAAATGAGAACCAAAAGTGTCTAGCTATATCACAAACACTTATATGAAACAAGTTTAAAACAGGGTCGGGCTATTCTACTCCTTCAACCGTGGGTCAACCAAAGCTTGGATCTTTTGCTTTCTTCATATAAAAGGAATTTACATGAAGAAAAAACAATTAGGTTTTTAGGCTTTTTGCCTCACTTCAAAAGGAAGCAACAAGAGGAATATAATAACCACTAACATTTACATAGAGCCCAGTATGAATCAGTTAAATACTACAATATGTGACACACAGCAGCTTGTTTGTTTCTCAGAGTAATCCTTTGAGGAGGCATTAGCTGTTTTAAATTTAGGGAAACTGTCTTAGTTACTTTTCACTCGTTGCTGGGACAAACACTGGACATTCAAGATGAAGGAAGGAAAGGTTTATTTAGCTCACAGTTTGTGGAGGTTTCAGTCCATATTCGGCTGGCCCAAGGCTGAGTGGAACAGAGCAGAGAGCATCCAGTTCATGGCGGCAGAACAGCAACAAAATGGTGGCAGAAGTAGCCAACCAAACAGGGCAGCAGAGCGCAACAGCTCCAGTCAGTCTCTCTGTCTCTCTTTATATTACAGTCAGGCTCTCCGCCTTAGGCTATACCCATAATCCCTGAAGTACTTCAACCCATAATCTCATCAGTACTAAAACCCATAATCCCAGGGATCATGGATCAAGTCTCAAACTCTAGAAGTCCCCGCCCAATGACTACATGAGGCTTTGGGGGAACAACTAGACACAAACTATAACAGAAACCAAGAGCAGAGGTTAAAGACTTGCCGAGATCAGATAAGCCACTAAGTAGGTTAGGAGTATTATCCAGGCTGTTAGGCTCTCATCTTGTAATATTACCCTGCATAGTACCATGAGTTGCTAGACACCAAAAATGTACATATACCATAGTTTCTCAGAAGTAGCAAGATCTGAAAAGGCTGATGGTAGGAAGAAATTAACGGTATCTGAATTAAAAGATGAACTGGTATAGCAGAGTCTCACAGTAAAAATGAACAGTGCTAGATGGTCTCCCTCTAGAAAGAATCTACAGTCTTTCAGTCTGGCTGCCTCTCTCTGGGTTTGATGGCAATAAGGCAAGCCACCTATCATGTTGTAAGGACACCTCCGTGTCCCTGTGGAGAGGCCTATCTGGAAAGGAATTCATGGTTTCATTCTAGAGCCTTCAGACTCAACAAAACCTGAGTGACTCGATCCAGAAGAGGTTAACTATTTTAACTGTGTCCTCTCAAAATTGCAGACCCCCAGGATTGGGAGAAAATAAGTAGTTACTTTTGTTTTACGCCACAAGTTTGGGCAGTCTGTATATAGCAATATGTTAATAGACCAACTTACCTTCTTTGCCTGCCAGAGACTTGAATCCTGGTTCTGTCCGACAAGGGGTGGGAAAGGACACGTTAGCACTAAAAGACTCATTTGTAGGAAAAGGTGCTTTTCCAAATTGTGAAGAACATTCTTCTGGTCTTACAACCACAGAGAAGTTTTTCCTAGGACTAAAAAAAGTGAACTGTGAAAGCAAAGTAACAATTCTGCTAAAACCATTTGAATTACTTGGTTACAAAACTTCCAACAAATTTTAACTTCTCATGTGTATGTGGTTTTTGGCTTTATGTATTATGCATATATCATATTCTCGCCAGGACAGTATTGTAAAATTGAAGCAATTTTGACATGAATTACCAAATTATCAATAATCTCCCCAAAATATTGGCCATAATTTTTGTGCTATTTCCAATTTCACCAAAAAAAAAAACAAAAAAAAAACTGTCCAATGTGGAACAATCTAATTTTTAATAGTCAGGGACTGAAGCCAAAAATTTACAATTACAAGAAGGCTCCCTTAGAAAGTGTTAAGAATACTAAGTTTCTCAATGTTAACCTCTTCAAATGGGAGAGCAGTCTTAGCCCCCTGTGTAGGCCCTTAAAAGATGTACAAAGAGGTGAGAATGGACTCACCTTAAGACTGACTCCTTGCAGCACTCAAGGCAAGGTGAATTTAATTCTACAGCCTGCTTATTATGGGCAAAGGCAAAATGTTCCCCCCCCCCCAGAATGTTCTGATTTTTATTTTAATTTGCTCTTTTTGAGATCCAGTGCTGGGATTATGGGCATGCGCTGCCATGACCAGCCAAAAAATTTCAGTATTAGAAAAATGTCCTGATACTATTCAGACTTCAAGGCTATTATTTATAGCACTGGACTGTTTCTCGGTCAAACACCAATAAAAACATTAATAAGCTAAGGACATCTGCGAGCAAAGGAGGGGTTGTTAGAAAATGTTCCAGAGCAACCGCTGAGGAAAAATATGCCAATATTCAGCTAGTACTGAAATATATTAATACTTGGGACAAAATCTGTTAGGTTAAACAGAATGTTGGGAGGAAGAACTGAAACTAGGTCCTTGTGCATGCTACATAAGCAATCTACCACAGTGCTATATGCCAACCTTGTTATGTTTACCAAATCACTAGAAATGTTTGTTTCGGTACCAGGAATTGAACTCAGGGCCTTGTGTTTGCCAGGTAGGCAATGAGCTGCTGAGCTATAACCCTAGCCCAAATCACTAGAAATGAAGGCTGGTTCCTATCCCAAATTTGGAGATCATCTTTGTAATTTTTTTTATTTATAGTTTTGTTGTCTTGTTTTATTTTTGGTTCTGGGGATTGAATTCAGGCTCCTATGCATGCTAGGCAAGTAGTCTACTGCAGAGTTACATTCCCAGCTATGTAATTTTTTTTCTTTTTTGTGGCCATCACACTGAGCCATATCCCAGTACACAATTTTTTTTTTTTTTCTGATCTTGCCTAAGCCTCCCAGAGTGTTGACATTATAGACATATTCCACCACCTTTGACTTTTTTTTTTTTTTTTTTTAGAAATTCTGTTTATAAAGCCTCAAAGGAAGCACCTACAGAGTGAGGGCCTTTATGCTGTGACATCTCAAACCAATCAGCTTAATCCAAACCACCTTTGAATCCTTCAGCAAAGAGGACCTCTGCCCAGATGGCAAGGTCTTTGTTCTGGACTAGATTGACAGGATTATGTACTTTTTACTAAGTGACATAAACTGAATTACTCTCCCCACCTCTGCCAGCACTGTCCTTACCTAACACCGGAAATGGATGGAGCAGCCCGTTTATTTACCCGTTCACTGCTCTGAAGCTTTGTCCTTAATTCATTCATTTCTGCATCTTTAAACTGGAGCTCAGACTGCAATGACTGGAGCTGGAAAGCAAAAGCAATACACTTGTAGGGCCAGTGAGATGGTTCAGTGGTCTAAAGTGCTTGCTTAGGAAAGCTGAGCCAACCATAAGGGATCATGGTTCCATCCCCAGCAACACATGATGTGCCAGCCCCACCCCCAGGGCAGGCTGAGCAGGCCATAATACAAAACAACAACAACAACAAAAAAAAAAAAACCAGGGGCCAGGGAGATAGCTCCGTGGCACAAGTGCCTGCCTGGAAAGTGCAAGGTCATGAGTTTGAACCCTGGTCTTGCAAAAAAAAGTGTTTAGCCAGGCGTGGTGGTGCACGCCTGTAATCCCAGCACTCGGGAGGCTGAGGCAGGAGGATTGGTGTGAGTTGGAGACCAGCCTGGGCTATAAAAGTGAGCTCAAGGCCAGCCTCAACTGCATAGCGAGACCCTGTCTCAAAAAAAACAAAACAAAACAAAAAAAAAACTTCAAAGCCGGGCGTGGTGGCGCACACCTGTAATCCCAGCACTTGGGAGGCTGAGGCAGGAGGATCGGTGCGAGTTCGAGACCAGCCTGGGCTACAAAAGTGAGCTCAAGGCCAGCCTCAACTGCATACTGAGACCCTGTCTCAAAAAGACAAAAAAGGGGCCCGGCGGGATGGCTCAGTGGTTTAAAGCGCCTGCTTGGGGAAGCTTGGGTGGCTTCAGGGACCGCGGTTCGATCCCCGGCACCACATGCTGCGCCAGCCCTGCCCTCAGGGCGAGCCAGCCATAAAAACGAGTGAATAAACAAACAAGGGTTCTGAAACAAGAAAAAAATAAATAAAATAAAATAAAATTAAAAAAAAAAAAAAGACAAAAAAACAAAAAAAACAAACAAACAAACAAAAAAACCCCAAAATCAAAGAAATACACCTGCAGTGGCATCATAATGTGCATAAGAATATTTCTGGGCTTCAAAATGCCAAGCTAGTAAATGAAACACACTTAAGTTTGCTGTTATGTAAATGTCCTGGAATATAAAATGTTAGGCTTCCAGAAAGACCATATGGTACTGTAGAAAGACATTTGACTTTTAACTATTTTGAAGGTAGCTGTAAGCTTACCATTTATGTAGCTGTTCTGAATCTGTAACACAGACACTTAACTCCATCACACTTAGTAAGTAACACATGGGAAGAATAAGAATGAGGAATAGAAACTGTGCTACGTATAGTTTGGCAAGTTTACCAAATCTCTTTTTTTTTTTTCCTGTGGAACAAGGGATCGAACACAGGCCCTTGCACTTGCCAGGCATGCGCTTATTCTACTGAGCTATCTCCCTAGCCCCACCAAATCTCAATAGTAACTTTTTTCTCTTTTCTTGAGATAGTATCACTATGTAGCCCAGGGTGAATTTATGATCCTTTTGCATTAATCTCCTGAGTAGTTAGGGTTACACTGTGCACCACAATGCCTGGCTATTATTTAATTGATGTAGTGGAGCACAATTCTAGGTCTTCTTGAAAGTTTGGGCAGAGTATCTCACATGGTGCCAGAGTGACCTGTGTATATAGAGAAAGACCTGCAACAGGCCAGTAACTGCCATCATTTTCTACACACACTTGTACCAGGATAAAACATCAGTCACAGTAAATGCAGGATAGGTTGGGCCTCTTAACAATCTTTCTGGCAAAGTTAGTAGAAGTAAATCATGAAGCTTCAATCATTTTCCCAAAGGCACCACTGAAATCTGCATTCAAACTCTGCTTTGGGTAACTCCAAATTCCTTGTTCTTCATCATTCACCCATTAGTTCTTTTCTTCCTTTCATGTATGTATGCATGCATGCATGTCTTTTTAAGATAAAGCTTTTTTTCTTTAATGTATTTGGTTGTTATAGTCTCACTATGCAGCTTGGACTCATAGTAACCCTCCTGTTTCCAGCCTCCCCAGTGCTGGGATTACGGGTGTGCACCACTACATCCTGGACTCTGTGACTTGCTTAGCCTGCCCTGGCAGCTGGGCTGGCATAGCATGTGGTGCTAGGGATCAAATCGTGGTCCCTGTGCTTGACTAAGCAGGTGCTTTAGTCCACTGAGATATCTTGCCAGCCCCCTTGAGACAAAGTTCTGCTATGCAGTTCAGGCTGGATTTGAACTCATCTTGTAGGCCAGGCTAGTCTCAAACTCCAAGCAATTTTCTTGCCTCAGCCTTCTGAGCGCTGGGATTACAGGTGTGTGCTAGCATCATCCAGTTTTGTTTTTTGAGACAGGGTCTGATGATATAACACAGGCTGGCTTTGAACTTGTGGCATTCCTCCTGCTTCCCTCTCCCCTTCTGAGGAAGGCTAAGGATCATAAGTGTGTCACATCCTGATTTTATTTTCGTTTTCTGAAACAGGGTGCTGCATTACAGCTCAAGCTGCCTCAAAATCATTAGATAGTCCAAGCTGGCCTTAAACTTGTGGTGATCCTCCTTCAGCCTCCTCAGTATTACGATAATAGGTATGCACCCCTATGTTCAGCTCTTCATCATTTATATGGAAAGTAAACTGCTATTTAGTGTTGGGCATAGGTAGGTACATAGAATATTTAAAGTTTACCTTTGGCTGGGGACTCAGTTCAGTGCAAGTGTGTGCCTAGGATGTGTGAGACCATGACTTCAGTCTACACACACACACATGCACACACACACACACCTTCAGTACCTTCTGGAAGTACTGAAGGAAAGTGGTGGTATGTACTAGATACCTGCTGTTTTTCTTCCCTTTGCCTAAGAACCAATTGTTACCTCTAAGCATGTAATTCAAATGGGGACTTTCATTGGATAGCAGCTCGTCCAGGGACAGATACTTTACTCAAGGTAGACCAATCAATGCCTTCCTCAGATTTTAAACTTGAGAAAGAAAGTCAAGTCTTACCTATGATTTCGAGTTATAAATATGAGTCTGGGAATTTCTCCTTGGGGAATCTTCTCCTATAGAAATAGAACCTGTCTATAGCATAGGAAATTAAAATGTGTCCTGGCAAGGTCTAAGTTGCCCAAGACTCTCGCATATTCCTTTCTTTCCAAACATGTCATTACACTTCCTTTTGGCTTAAGCTATGTAACTGAGTTCTTCATCTACCAAAATACCTCAAATTTAAACTGTTTCTAGAAATTCTAGTGATTCATTCTTGCTAATACTAGCTACCACAGTGATACAATGTTTCATCTAATTCCTTTTTCACACCATAAATAGACTCTGGAAGAAAAGTGTGACAATTCACTATGAGCAGAAAGTATTCAATACAAACAGCTGTTGGGGCCCAGCAGGATGGCTCAGTGGTCTAAAGCGTCTGCTCAGGAAAGCTTGGGCTGCTGCAGGGACCTTGGTTCGATCCCAGGCACCACATGCTGCGCCAGCCCTGCCCTCAGGGCAGGCTGAGCCAGCCATAAAAATAAATAAACAAACAAAAGTTCTGAAACAAGAAAATAAAATAAAATAAAAAATTAAAAAAAAAAAACAATGCAAAGCAAAAAAAAAAAAAGTCATAATTAAAAAAAAAAAAAAATACAAACAGCTGTTGAAAACTCCCTGGAAGATTCAGATGCCATGTGACTGTACTCTTAGCACTGTGGGAGTCTGAAACAGGAGGATCTCAGGTTTGAGCCCAGCCTAGTCAACTGAACAACACCCTGCCTTAAAATAAAAAATCGGCTAGGGATATAGTTTGGTGTGAAGGTTCAGGGTTCAATCCTAAGTACTACAAAAGAAATCAAAGAGGAAAGGAAGTCAGTGAGGAGACAGAGCTGCTGTCCATCATATGCAGAATACTTGCTCTAAGTCACCTTTCTGGAGAACTCCTTTTCTTTGTCATTGAGTGCTTGGGCTTTCTCTTGCTCAAGAAGGAAATGTGATCTTTTCTGTTCTTCCAGAATGGATTCTGAATGGTACAACGAATCCCGCAAGATTTTAATTTCTCCATTCTTAATGAGGATTTCTTCTTCCATCGCCTTCAGCTGTAAATCCCAAATTAACTGACAGTTAGCAAGAACAGGATGTACCTGTCACTCACTTATATGGATTATTTTTAGCATACTAGTTATATAGACTAGGCTGCATTTCACACATGTGGATAATGCACCACCTGATCACTTCCTCTTTACCCCACCCCACAGTTTCCTTCCTCTTCTCTAATAGTCTTCCTTTCACTTTCATGTTACATGTAGATTCTTTAGGCTCTACACGTAGTTAACAATCTAAGGTAGCACTTCAGTTAAGTGGAATTCCACACTTTGTTCCTGGTTTTCCTATGAACTCACATGTAGCAATGAAAGGGAAAAACTGTACAAGAGAAAGTGTTCTTCCTAAAACTTTGTGCTTGTCATGGCTTGTAACTGATATATATGGTACAGGATCTACAAGGTGTGGAGTCTCACTGTGTAGCTCAGACTTGTAGTGAATCTCTGGTTTTTGGCTTCTCAAGCACTCGAATTACCAGTGTGCACCACAATGCCCAATCTTAATCACTGTCTCATCTCTGGGGGCAGGCCAGCACGGCATGCTAGAGATGGAACCCAGGGTGGCTGGGCTCTGCTTAAGCAGGTGCTTTAGTCTACTAAGCCACCTGGCCTGCCCTATAATTATTTTCTTGACCCCTGTAACCATAATAGTATAACCAATCATATAGCATGCCTGGTTTTACCATGGAACCAAGATTCATAAATTGATGACCACTAATCTACCCTTGTAACCTGTGATCTCACCCTGCTAGCTAATCAAAAGTACTGCCAGGCTGTTCTTTCTTTGTGCCTCCTGCTTGTGCTTCATGTAAAAGCACTAGATCACTAGAAATTAGAGCCTGGTATTTTGGGAATGATCCCAATCAGTGACCCTCGATGTAAATAAAATCTGCCTGTAAGTCCTAGGTGTTATTTCAGTGTTTTGCTTGCCTTTGCAGTCATACTAAAGCTACTGATAAAATAGCAATCACAATACTGTTCTTCGTACAGAGATACATGCTATAAATTCCTGTCAGTGCTTTAACAGTCTATATTCCTCTTGGATCTGGTATACAGTGTTTCTTTTCTTGTCTTGCTGTTGGGAAGTATACATTGTTTCCTTTAGTCTAAATTTTCTAGCTTTCTTTCCCCAACCTCTCACTTTACAGGAACAAAATTGAGATGCTTGTTTTAAACATTTTTATATACTCTCCTGTACAATGTTTTCAAACATGTAAGTGGATGAATAGCTATTTTAAGTCAGGGAATGTGAGTCAGTGTTAGGACACAAGCTTAGCATACACAAGGGCCTACATTTTTTATTCCTCAGCATCAAAAATAAAGATCAGCAACAGAAACCCCAAAAGTGAAGCTATTTACCTTTTCCTTAAGTTCTTTGTATTGTGTTTGAAGTACCTCTAATTCGAAGTTATCTTTAACTGGAGCATTTTCTCTGTTCTTCCCTGTAGGACTATTTGATATTCCATCTAATCTGCGGACCTTATGAACAGCTGCATAAAACAATTCCCATGTACATGTTAGGACCCAACATTTTGCCACTGTTGCCAAAAAAATGCATATAAATGAGTCACTATTATGTGTGTATATGTGGATTGAGCCATGGCCCATTTACTACTGAGCTACATCCCCCAGCCATTTTTATTTTTTCAGACTAGGTTTAAGTTGCCCAGCCTGGTCTCAGACTTGTCATCCTTCTGCCTCATCTTCCTGAGTAGCTGAGATTATAGGTGTATACCACCACGCCCAGCATGAAGCACTCTTGAAAGCAGAGAACAATTTAGTAAGAAGAATATATTGGCATTTTTCAACCTAAGAACATGATGGAAACTCATAAACAATCCTTATGAAATCACGATGCTACAACCCTCTCCTCATTCCTCACTCAATTTTTTAAGTCTCAACTAGAAGAACTGGAAGGAAAGATTAAAAATTAAAAAATAAATAAGTAAAAATAAAAAAAATAAAGACTGAAAGGTACTGTGGAGATCTTGTTAGCCAGGACTATACTATTATTCAACAATATTTACTGTGCACCTGCAATATACCATGCATGGTGTATCTAAAGATATCGGTGAACAAAATGGATACAATCCTAGAACTCAGGAAGCTTACAGGACATTCAATAAATAATTACATGAATAAATAAATCCAACTGTGAGCCACGCATGGTGGCACACACCTATAATTCCAGCAACACAGGATAATGAAACAGGAGGATTACAAATCTGAACCCAGCCTGAGAAACTTAGTGAGACCCTGTCTCAAAAAGTAAAAAGGTTCAGTGATGTAGCTCAGTGCAAAGGCCCTCAAGTTACTCTCCAGGGTGTGTCTAGAGATCACAACTATGATAAGAATTCCAAGGACAAATTGAGAATAGCTATAAGAGGGAGATAGCTCAGTAGAACAAGTGCTTGCCTGGCAAGCACAGGGTCCTGAATTCAATCTCCTTTACCACAAAAAAACAAACAAACAAATATATATATATGTATATATATATATATATATATATATATATATATATATATATAAATTTTGGGGCCAGGGAGATAGCTCCATGGCATAAGTGCCTGCCTGGCAAGTGCAACATCATGAGTTTGAACCCTGGTCCTGAAAAAAAAAAAAAAAAAAAAAAAAAAAAAAAAAAAAAAAAACACAAGAGAATAGCTATAAAAATGTGACTCAACTAAAGTCAGTGACTGGAACTTTAAGAAAGCCTTAACTGGGCTGAGAGCTGAGTATATACAGGGATGAGCCAGATGAGTGGAGGCAGGGTATAGGTGGCAAGAACATTCAATAGAGCAATGTGTAAGAGTTCCTGTACTATAAGTATGTAGGAGGAGGGCTGGGGAAAGAGCTCAGCAGTCTAAGTGCCTGCCTGGCAAGCCCAAGGACCTAGGTTCGATCCCTGGTACTACATGCCATGCCAGCCCTGGGCATGCTGTGCTGTCCACCCAAACCAGGCATGGTGGCACACATCTGTAATCCAGGTGCCAGGGAGGTTGAGACAGAAGGATCAACACAAGTCTGAGCTGCACAGTGAGACCCCATACACCTGTAATCCCTGCACATGGGAGGCTGAGACAGGAGAATCTCTGAGTGTGAGCTGGATAGTGAAACCCTGTACCAAATAAATAAAGATTAAAAAAATTAATACTGTAAGTATATAAGAAAATTCAAGAAATGGAAAAGTGTGGTTGCAACCCAGAGATGGAAAGCAAGCAAGGGCCAGAGGACCCTGTTGCTAGGCCTTGAAAGCTACATTAAAGATTTGGTCTCAGCCGGGCATGGTGGCGTATGCCTGTAATCCCAGTACTCGGGAGGCTGAGGCAGGAGGATCAATGCGAGTTCGAGACCAGCCTGGGCTACCAAAGTGAGCTCAAGGCCAGCCTGAACTGCATAGCGAGACCCTGTCTCAAAAAAAAAAAAAAAAAAAGATTTGGTCTCTAAGCTGGGCTTACTAGTGCACATACCTACAATCCTAGTATTTGGGAAGCTGAGGCATGAGGATTGCTGAGTTTGAGACCACTCATGGCTACATTACACTACATAGTACAACCCAGTCTCAACAAAGAAAGAATAAATGAATTTGGTCTGTATGCTAGAAGTAGTGAGAAGCTATTATTACAAAGTTCCTAATATGAACATTCATGCATACCATGTGAGATAAGGCTGGATCTGAGTTCTGAAAAGATCACTCAGGATGTAGCACCAAATCTGACTTGTTAGCAGACAAGACTAGAAAGGGTGAGCTGATTTAGCACATATCGTCTGGGTTGGAGCCATAGTAGCATAGGTCAGGATGTTGATAGAAACATGAAAAGGATGGATTATAGAGATGGATTAGGAAGTGAAGCTGATAACAAAGTTGGGGAAGGAGTCACCTCGTGCTACTGAATGGAGAGTGATGCAAATCACTGTCACACAGACATCTAGTCATCAATAGGTGTTGAATAGTATCTGCTTTGCCAGGAGATGCTAGAGGACTAGGTTTCCAAGTAGTGATCTTGTTGTACTTAAGATGCCTTATCTGTCAAGTATAGATTCAAGGTGACCTTTATTTGTCTGACAGCCCCACCAGATTTCAGTCATTCTCTAAGACCCATGAAAGAAAAAGTTGTGTTTTGCTTATTGCTCTACAGATCTGCTGCAGGTTCTAACCTTTCTACATCTTGCTAGGATAGTGGCTGTATAAACCTCTCATTTTTTTCCTGTCAGACCCTTCTTATGCTCACACTGTCCAAGGGGTACCAAGGACTGCATAAGATCTAAAGCAGTGGTTCTCAACCTTTCTAATGCGGTGACCCCGCGTTGCGGTGAGCCCAAACCAAAAAATAATTTTGGTGGCTACTTCAAAACTGTAATTTTGCTACAGTTATGATTCGGAATAAAATAATATATGTATTTTTCGATGGCTTTAGGCGACCCTTGTGTTTTGGTCGTTCGACACCCGCCGGGGTCGCGACTCATAGGTTGAGAACCGCTGCACAAAGCCTCTCTGGGTGCTGGCTCTGGCGGCGGCGGTAGTTGCGGTAGAAGGATCTCCGCTTAGAACAGAGTCAGGCGGCCTAAACTTTAAAACGTAAAGTAATATATAACTGTCTGATATTCCTGATACATTTCTCGCTCCAATCAAAGGTCTTTTTGGAATACAACTGTCCCAAGACCCCGGGCACAGCTCTCTGGGGTTCCGAAGCCTCCACTCTCGAGAGCACCGGTGAGGTCTGCACCTCCCGCCTGGTGAGGGCCCGCAGCACTCACTGGACAGGTCTCGCGGCGTGGCCGGGCACTGGCTTAGAGCTTGGGATGCCAGGATGTCAAGCTCCTCCAGGTCGTCAGCAGTGAATTCCCCATGTGCACTGAATGGGTCTTCGGGGTCCAGAGGGGCGGCTGCGGGAAAGCCCCGGGCTCGCTTGCTCGCAATATGGCCGGTGACGGGCGGCGGGCCAGCGTGGAGCGTCGGTGGACCGCTCCATCTCCTGCTGCCCGGCGCGGGGATCCCAGCCATGCCGCCCGTGGGGCTCAGGAAGGTCGACTGGAGGCCTAAGCTAGCCCAACCGTCCGCGCGCCGCACCTTGCCTCAGCTACCAGGGCCCCACCCGCCGGCCTACGAACCAATCAGCCGCCATAGGCCGGGCGCGGGGAAATGACGTTCTCGGAGCGTGACGCCACGCGCCGCCCTATGCTCTCTAGGCGTTGCTGGGACTCCGCGCCCAGCGGACGTCAGTGGACAGTGTAGCTGGTTTTCTGAGCGTTCGGCTCTTAGCCCCTTCTCCGGCACCCTGGAATACAAAGCTGCTCAGGAGCAGTTCGTCCTGGGCTTAATACTGCTTAAACCTAGCAGTTAGGGATCATGTTCTGTCTTCCCGCTAAACCCACCCATCGCCTACCTGGAGATTCTTTTAGGCAGGAGGTCGAAAAACGGGGGATTGGGAGGTGTATGATGGAGCTGTAGCGAGCAGCCATCTTCCAGAACAGTCTGTGTTTCTGATATATGTATGTGTTCATGCAGATAGTGATTTGAGAACGTGTGGACGTATGGGAAGGGTACGCTCATTCTCTCATCCTGCTGAGGGTGGGAGTTTTCTGTCCCAAGCGCTGATTTTGGAGAAGAATGTGGTCAAAGAAGTAAATGGAGGCCCCCTTGGACGTGGCCTCTGGATTGTCCAAAGGTTGGAAGTAACAATAAAAAAAAATAATAATAATTTTAAAAAGCCAGGAGGCTGGTGCACTGAGACTACTCAGACAAAAATTCAACACGGAGTTCCAGCCTGGTGTTATCTATGTTAAAGGTCAAGTTTCACATAGAAACAGGGATCTGAGCTGGTCTGGAATGCTTGCAGGATTTTACTGAGCAGTTGGGGTGCATAGGTAGCAGCTGTGGAGGAGTGACATTGATGACAGGAACAAGAATTTTCAGCCTTGAATGCTCAGTCTCACACAGCCTAGACTGTCCCAAGAATATTTTTTGAAGCATTTCATGAAAGGTTAAATGAAAAGGAGTTTGCTGTCAGACCTACAATGCCACAGGAGCTTAGTTTGAGACAAGATCTTATTATGTAGTTCAGGCTGCCTGGCTTTGAACTCACCATGTATTCCAGGATGATCTCAAACACATAAATCCTTCTTCCTCAGCCTTCTACGTGCTACAATTACAGGTGTGTGTGTGCCACCGTGCCTAGCTAGCAGTTTAGTTTTTAAAAGCAATTGAAAAAAATGTTTTGCTGGTACTGAGCTTGAACCAACCAGGCTGTTGTCCTGACCTAGATCCCCAGCCCTTTATTATCTTTGGACAGACCTTGCTAAACTGTCCAGGCTGGGCAGTCTTGCTATGTATCTCAGACTGGCCTCAAACTCATATCCTCCTGCCTCAGCCTCCTATGTGTTGGAATTAGAAGCATATACCACTGTAACTTTCCTGAATGCATAAATTGTCTCAATTGCTGTGGATTTCTGGCTCAGGAGATAGGATTGCTTTTTTTTTTTTTTTTTTTTTTGATGGTACCAGGGATTGAATTCAGCGCCTTGCTTTTGCCAGGCAAACACGTTTCATTGAACTACCTCCCCAGCCCTAGGATTGCTCATTTGTCATCAGGGGTTGGGGCCCACAAAGCAGAAGAGCAGCAGTGCTGTTTTAGGTGCAGTGTGCTGTTGTTAGTCCCCAAGGGTTGTTTTTCAGCAGTGCCAGGCTGGGCACCCTAAAGGGAATGCATAAACCCCAAAGATTCTGCTGGGTGTACAACTTTCTGAACAGAACCATAGAAAGCTGGTAGAAGTTTGTTTTCTATTAACATTTGCTACACTGTAATTATAAGATAGGTTTCAATCCTTTTCAATCCAAACCTTTTCCAGGCCAGGTATGAGTTTTGAGATCATCCTGAGCAAAGAAACAAAAAATTTCCAAACCACTTGTCTTAATTTAGTGGTCCTTTAGTTTTTTTTTTACTTTTTAGGCGAGATCTTGCTGTGTAGTTTAGGTTGGCCTTGATCTTGTGGTGATCCTGCTACCTCAGCCTCCTGACTGCTGGGATTAGTATTTCACCTGCCTGGCACTACAGTCCTCTTAAAAACACAACATTGTTTCTATAGTTGTACTAGAACCTGGAGGGAATATCAATTTGTGCCTCACCTGTTTCAGTAAGCACATTGGGATGCGTTCTGTCAAGTTTACATTGTAGTCTGAAGAAAAACAATTAATTGGGATAAAAGATGATGGAACTACCACTTCAGTGACTCAGGAATAGGTCACTGTAGTGATGAGAGTTTATAGTGATTTAAAGGGAGTAGTAGCCAGTATGTAGAATTCCTGACAGGTGGAGTTTAAATATATTAAAACTGGTTTGCCTGAAACACAGACTATTCTGGCTGAAGATGAACTAGTGAGCTGAATATTAAAGATCAGAAGGAAAGGAGTGGTATCTAGATTCTATATGGCCTACTGATTTTAACTTTTTTTCTTTAGCTTTTATTCTAAGAAGCCACTGAGTAAATCAAGCAGTGATTTATGGCTTAGTAAAATTTTTGATTGGTCTGTAGTAACACAATGGTAGGAGCAAGAAGCTATATTTGGGGGTGACCAATCCAGATAGATTATAGAATGGAGGGATAATATTGGAAGGAATATGACAAGGGCAGATTTTATTTTGGACTATATATGGGGCAGGACACAAAAGCTCAGTGTGGTGGCACATACCTGTAATCCAGTCCTTGGGAAGCTGAGGAAGGAGATCATCTTGAACTTGAGGCTATCCCAGACTAGTGTCAAACAAGACAAATCCAGCAAGGACCTTTCTGCAGCCCTATCGGACATGCAGTCTTTAGGGTACCTGGTTCTTAGTTTTTGGCTTCTTCATTTCTTTCCTCCTTCATATGTATCATTATGTACTTATATGTTAACAAAAGGAGCCGTGTTCACTGGCATATGCCCATGTCTGCACAAAGCACTCTTCATATGAACAGATAGGTAACACAATTGATCCATTATGACAAATATTGTAATATGAAAGTTTTTTCTAAATTCTTCCACCCGGGGCCGGGCAGGATGGTTCAGTGGTCTAAAGTGCCTGCTTAGAAAGCTTAGGCGGCTGCAGGGACCATGGTTCGACCCCTGGCACCACATGCTGTGCCAGCCCTGCCCTCAGGGCAGGCTGAGCTGGCTATAAAAATAAACAAAAGTTCTGAAACAAGAAAAAAAATTAAAAAGTTCTAAATAAATTCTGCCACCCACCTCAGATAAGGTATTCTGCTGAATATACAACCATCCATACAATAAAGCCTTCAAATAAGTTGGTTTAATGCCAGATGACAAAAGATTTCACACCTGTAATCCCAGCACTTGGGAAGCTGAGGCAGGAGGATGGATGAGTTTGAGACCAACCTGGGCTACAAAAGTGAGCTCAAGGCCGGCCTGACCTGCATAGTGAGACCTTATCTCAAAAAAGACATAAATAAATAAATAAATACAATATATAACATATTATGAAATATATTTTTATTTTATTTCAGGGTATTCAGGATCTCATTATTAGATTAGACTTGTAGTGATTTGCCTGTTTACAGCCTCCCAAAAGCTGGGATTACAAGGCTGGGCATGGTGGCTCACACCTGTAATCCCAGCACTTGGGAGGCTGAGGCAGGAGGATCGATCAGTGTGAGTTCAGGGACCAGCCTGGGGTACAAAAGTGAGCTCAAGGCCAACCTGAACTGCATAGTGAGACCCTGTCTCAAAAAGACAAAAAGAGCTGGGATTACAGCTCAGATTTCAAAAAGAACAAAGATTCAAAGAGCAGACTATGGTAGGATTATAGGTTTGGTTTACTTTAAATTCACAACTTTAAATAGCTGAATGAAAATCAGAAACAATAGGCTTCTGTATGATTTTTTTTTTAATAAAATTTTATTCTTAAATGTACAACAGACTCCAACAACACTTTTCATTGTAGTTATTAGTTGTCAAGAGATGTTATGGCAGGGCATCCAGATAATTGAATAGGAATGGAATCCAGGGTCACCATCATCGTACACACAAGGAAGTTTATTTTTTGCCAGATTTCTTAATTCCACCTGTGGCTGCAAATGGAAAAACAAAATAAAATTTATAAAATAATACAGTTCTTAAGGTAAAAACTCATGGATTTGATGTGGACACTAGTAAGGCCTGGTTCTTACACCATGGCTTCACTTTGACAAAGGCATGAATAGTAGTTTCCTGATACCTACTCTGGATGAAGGCAAAATGAGGTGGAGGAAAGGCTACAAGCAATGGCTATACATTGTTCCCCATGAACACTGTTATGTACTTCATTTACTGTGCCACAGTAACCCACTTACAGATAGTAAGTCTTTTTTGTGTTGTTCAATATAAGCTGGTATGTGCTGAACCAGGATTCCAATCTGGATAGCCTGACTATGAGGTCCATGTTGCTACTTATCCCATCCAGTTTTTCTTTTTTAGTACCAGGAATGATACTCAGGACCTTATGCTTTCCAGGAAGGTGCTTATGCTCCTATTTCTCTGTTCCCTATTCCCCCAATCCTGTGTTTTTATAATCTGGTTTACTCACTGCACTTACATTTGGGTGCAATGTAGTACAGACTGAACCCAGCACCTTTTTACTGAGCTACATATTTCACCTATTTTATTATGTTTGAGACAGTTTTTATTAAGCTGCAGAAGCTGGGCTGGAATTTGTATTCTTCTTGCCTTGGTTTCTCAGAGTGCTGTAATTATAGAGTATATGCTACCACTACTGGCTTACTCAAGGCCTGTGTGTGCTGGTGCTGTGTGGTGGCACATGCATATACGTAATCCCAGCATTTTGAAGGCTAAGGCAGGAGGACTACAGGGAGTTTGAGGCTAGCCAGCTACACAATGAGTTCAAGGCCAGTCTGAACTCATGTGTCAGAAAATAAGAACTGGCCAAATAGCTTAGTGGACTAAAGAACCTGCTTAGGCAGAGCGCAACTGCCAGGGCCCCAACGTGGTACCAGGCCTGCCTCTGGGACAGCCACTGACACTGGGAGAGGTACTGTGCCTGTAATCCCAGTGCTTAAGAGGCTGAAAACAGGAGGACCACTATGAGTCCAGTTTGTGTAGTGAGACCCTGAAAACCCTAAAACCATAAAAAAATTAAAATAAAATGAAACAAAAACCAATGACATCTGACATTCATGATAATTAACTAGTTGTAAAATTAAGCTGAATACAGAAATGATACAAAACGACTGTAAAAATATATACATTTTAAAAGTTTAAAAGTTTCTTTAAAAATTATTTATTATTTTATTTGGTATAGGGTCTCACTATACAGCTCGGACTCATAGTGATTCTCCTGTCTCAGCCTCCCCAGCGCTGGGATTACAGGCATGTGCCACCATACTGTTTTGGTGGCCGCTGTACAATACAGGGGACTGAACCCTGCTTGGACTTGCCAAGCAGGCACTTAGACCACCAAGGTTATCTCCTCAACCCTAAAAAATGTACCTAACTCCCCCAAAACACACAAAAAACTGAGTTCATTATTCATTATCTGAAATGCTTAGGACCAGAAGTACCCTGGATTTTGAACATTAGTTTATACAAAACGAGGTATCTTGGGGTACTAGACTCCAGTTTAAACACAAAATCTGTTTATGTTCTGCATACACATAGCTTCATCCTCAATCCTTTTTTTGAGACAGGGTCTTTCCAAGCTGTTAATTGTCTAGGGCTCAAATTTGCAATAGTATTGTCTCCCAGAGTACTGGGATTACTTCATGACGTAACTGCAAGTTACCAGGCCCTAGTACACCTCAGCAAAACCATAAAAAGCAGGTACTATTTTCTGTTTTAAGAACCAGTCTGAGTCAGATGTAGTGGCTTACATATGTAATCACAGCACTCTAGAGGTTGAGGCAGGAGGATCCTTATGAATTTGAGACCAGCCTGGGCAACAATGTAAGCTTAAGGCCCAGCCTGAACTGTACATGGAGACCCTGTCTTAAGACAGGAAAGAGCCAGTCTAATCAAACCTTTGCCTCCTTTAGTTGCTCCTGGTAAAGCTCCTTCCCTATTTGTTCTAGATTTCATTTTATTTATTTATTTATTTATTTTAGATTTTATTATGTTATGTTATGTTATGTTACTTTATTTTATTTTATTTCTTGTTTCAGTACTTTTGTTGTTTACTTATTTTTTGCCCAGCTCAGCCTACCCTGAGGGCAGGGCTGGCACAGCATGTGGTGCCGGGGATCGAACCGTGGTCCCTATAGCCACCCAAACTTTCCTAAGCAGGCGCTTTAGACCACTGAGCCATCCTGCTGGGCCCCTTGTTCTAGTTTTTTAATTCTAATAAATCCATTTGCCAGTATATCTCTATCATGCATGATACAATTTTTTTTTTTTTTTTTTTTTTTTTAAATGATGAATCTACTCTCATGGCGGGTGGACAACCTGGGATCCCTCTGCTCTCCTTGGGCTAACTCCTCTGACCCCATTCATTCAGTAACAGGCCAATTTTATGATTTGCATCTGAATTGAGCAAAAGAGCCCTTGTCTGCTTTATAGCACATCTGCATTCAAGAACATTTTGGATTTAGGAGCGCTTGGGATTTTCAGATTAGGAATGCTTCATTTATACAGGGCTTTACTACCTACTGGCTTTCTCCTTATTTATGATTACAGATGGCAAGAAGGTGCAAGACACTAGATATCAATCTTAGTAGGAAGAGTCCCAGCACTAAGTAAGCAAATAATAATGGACTGAACATACTGGGATAGGAGTTTTGCGGAGACCAGGTTGAATTTCACTATCTTAGCCTTCATCACACCCTGTATGGCTCAGAACGCTCAAACAGGATATAAATAACCGAAAGAAATAATCACTAGTTTGGCAAATGTAAAGTGTTACTTAAATGCATTAAACCTAGTGCACTCAGGACGACAGGACAGGAGGATTAGTGAAAATTCAAGTACAGCCTGGAATTCATAAGAGTCTGGCTCAGAAAAACCAAAAACACATATATTAACATTCTTGCCGGGCGTGGTGGCGCATGCCTATAATCCCAGCACTTGGGAGGCTGAGGCAGGAGAATCAGTGTGAGTTCGAGACCAGCCTGGGCTACAAAAGTGAACTCAAGGCCAGCCAGAACTGCATAATGAGACCCTGTCTCAAAAAGACAAAAATAAATAAATAAATAAATAAAAATCTTGAACTTTAAGCATCTTTTGAGACATGCACGTAATCCATTACTCTCATAAAAGAAACAAAATGGTAGGTTACAAAACCATCCAATTTAACAATTGAAAGAACCAACAACTGGGACCTCCTCTGGCTGAGTTTTTTCACATCAAAAGAAAATTATCAACAGAGTGAAAATACAACCCACAAATTTCAAAAACATTTTAACTAGTAAGTATTTAGACAAAGGTCTTTTATCTAGAATTTATAAAGAACTAAAAATCATTGGGGTCCCAAAATTCAAGCACCCAATCCAGAAATGGGCATCAGAGATGAACACAAACTTCTCAAAGAAAGAAATTCAACAAGCCTATAAATGCATGAAGAAATGCTCCACATTGCTAGCCATTTGTGAAATGCAAATCAAAACAACTCTTAGATATCCTCTCACCCCAGAAAAAATGGCTGCCATAAAGAAATCAACCAACAACAAATGTTGGAGAGGCTGTGGGGAAAAAGGAACCCTTCTCCACTGCTGGTGGGAATGCAGACTGGTGCAACCACAATGGAAAGCAGTGTGGGGACTCCTTAAAAAACTAAAACTGGAAATCCCATTCAATCCAGCTATCCCCCTACTGGGAATTTTCCCAGAAGAACTGAAAACATTATATCATAGTGATATCTGTGCACTTAAGTTCACAGCAGCACAATTTGTGATAGCCAAATCTTGAAAACCACCAAAATGCCCATCATTTGAAGAATGGTTGAAAAAGATGTAGTATTTTCATACAATGGAATGCTACTCAGCTATAAAGAATGATAAACTAGAAGACTTCATATATAAATTGATGTATCTTGAACATATACTCCTAAGTGAAATAAACCAGATCTACATATGTAAATATTGCATAGTTTCCCTAGTGTAAGAACTCAAAAGAAGAATAAATAAATAAATAAATGTATATATAAATTTTGGGGGTGCCAGGAATCAAACTCAGGACTTTGAGTTTTCTGTATCCTCAGCCCCTATAAATTTTTTTTTTTTGAGAGTGACTTAAATACAAAATGCATTTGGAAGAGTTAAAAAATTAAGGTTTATTGAAAGTGTTAAGGTTTAATTATTTGGCCAATCTTACACACCTATATTAATCTAAACAGATTTGATGATGAAAGTATGTAATACAACTATTGTTAAACTTTTGTTCTTGTTTTGAAATTCTGTACTATATTACTCTTGCTTGTTACTCTTTTTCTTTGTCTCTGCTATTTTTACTCTATTTTAAATATTTAAAAGCAAAACAAAACAAAACAAAACAAAACGTGCCGAACAAAGCTGGATAACTCAGTGTTAAGTGCCTGAATGGCAAACCCAGGTCCCGAGTTCGATCCCAGCAGAATACCAACACTGGGCATGGTGGCACATGTGTACAATCCCAGCACCAGCGAGGTCTATTATGCGTCTCAGCTGCGCGGAGAGACCCTGTACCGTACCAAGCACACAAGTAAGAGATCTTTTTTTTTTTTTTTTTAAGGCGGGCTTAGCCTGCCCTGGGGGTGGGGCTGGCGCAGCATGTGGTGCCGGGGAATCAAACCATGGTCCCTGAGGTTACCTAAGCTCTCCTAAGAAGACGCTTTAGACCGCTGAACCATCTCGCCGGTCCCAAGAAATTTTTCTTTTTATAATAAATAAAAACAAAAACACGAACACAAAACTATGAGGGACAACAGGAAGATAAGTAGATGCACCCAAAATGACTCGGGGAGGCACTGTCGTTGATTACAGACAACAGAAGTGGTAAAGAAAAGTTATGAGTACTTTTTGTTTGGTACCGGGCTGTATCTCCAGCTCTAAGTAACGTTGCGAATAAATAAAAAAGACAATGATTTGTTAACTTGGGGCAAGAAATTATGCAGAATATTCAGAAACCTCATTGTTAGAATCTGTGGGGCAAATTTTTGCAGCCTCCGTGCGCAGTGAGCGGTTAAGGCTGACTGGGCTAAAAGGCCTCCGGAAACCCAGCCTCCGCTGCTTGAAGCTGCAACGGGTCGGCGGAGCCGGGGTCCTGCGGGCGCGAACACTTACCTAGGGGACCCTTTCCCGCCGCCTTCGTTTTTAGCTCCTCAAGTTTCTTTTGCTCCTCTTTTTGCTTCTGTTTGAACGCTCTATCTTCCTGCGGAAAAGGGCGCCACAGGTTCACCACAGATTCGTCTCCCACCCCTCCGCCCACCCCGGGTCCGGCCCCAGCGCTCACCTCGTCCATCTCCTTGGTCTGTTTCTTGGGCTGCTTCAGGGGCTTCTTCTTGCCACCTGTGGTCAACGCCAGCACTCAGCTCGTCCCGGTCGCCCGCCCCGCTTCGCCCGCCCCCGCCCCACACGGAACACACTCACCTTCCCGGCCGGACATGGCGCCCGCACACCCTCCAGAGCCGAGCGCAGCAGCCAGCAACCGGCGCGCCGACCCGCCCCCTGCGCGTGTCTGGCAGCACGCGCCCGCGGATTGGCTGTCGAGCCGGAAGCTGAGCTCCTGCCGCGGGATGCGGCTCCCGGGGGCGGGCGCTAGTGGGTCAGAGGTCAACTGAGTGGCAGCCGATTCCCCGGTTTAGGCTCCGCTCCGAAGGCTGGGTGGCCAGGTAGGAGGGGGGATCTTTGCATCTGTGGCGATCTGGGACGCGGGCACCAGGGCTATGATCGTGCACCGGCAGGAAGAGCACAGGTGCTCCTGGGACCTGACCGCACCGGAGGTGGATAGAGATAGGCGTGGGCCGACCTGGATCGTGGTCTCCTAGAGTTCTTTAAGCGCCCAAGGGAGTTTGGGTTTCATAAAATAAGAAGGATGACTGCGAATTCTGTATATACAATTTTATTGCGTATATATTCAATGTAGGTCGCATTCTAGACACTCGAGATAAAGTTGTGAACAGAACTTGTCCTGGCAGAAAGAATATTGTAAAGAATGAAACAGACTACAGCAAACGAAGCAGGGAAAGTTAGGGGTGCTGGGTGGGGATGCGGTGGCGATTTGTCTTTCTTTTTCCTCTTCTGTTTTTTCTGAACTGAGGATTGAACCTTTGCAACGAGCTAAAACCCCAGCTTTTTTTTTTTTTTTTTTAAGACAGGGTCTCAGCTTTGTAGTTCAGGCTGGCCTTGAACGAAGCCCAGGATAGCTTTGAACTTGCAGCGACCTTCTGTTTCAACCTCCTTAGTAGCCGGGCGTGGTGGCTCACGCCTGTAATCCCAGCACTTGGGAGGCTGAGGCAGGAGGATCGTTGTGAGTTCGAGACCAGCCTGGGCTACAAAAGTGAGCTCAAAGCCAGCCTGAACTGCACAGTGAAACCCTGTCTCAAAAAAAAAAAAAAAGTGGGATAACCTCCTTAGTGCTAGTATTAAGGGCGATTACACCATACCTGACTTTTTTTTTTTTTTTTACAAAATTTGATAATAGTCTTAAATTGCCCAGGCTGGATTTGAATTTGTGGTCTGTCTCAGCCTCTCAGGGTGCTGGGATTACAGATTGTGTCACAACGCAAGGCCGAGATTACAATTTCTGATAGTGTGTTCAGGAAAGATCTCAGAAACTGGCACGGAATTTACAACGGGAAGGCTGGTGTGGAGATGAATGGGACCAGGAAGCAAGTGGTGCAGCAAAGCAGGTGATGAGCTGGAAATAACTTAAGCCCTGCTGGTAAATCTGTGGTGGTCCTGCCTCAGCCAGCTGTTTTTGAAAGCTCTAAAAGGTTCACCTCCACCACCAAGATGGACTGTGTTCCTGGTCTGAACTGAGGAAAGGGAGGCCAGTGGGAGAGAAGTTCAGAGGAAAGAGAGCTAAGAGGTGGATCCCCTTTAGGCCATTGAAAAGACTTTGGCTTTTCCTTGAAAGAAATAGGAAACTATTGCTGGGTTTGACTAGAAAAGGATGTGATATCACCTGTATTCTGTTTTTTTTTTTTTTTTTTCCTCATCTGTCTTTTGAAAGGACCACTAACTGCCTTGTTGACAGTGAGACCTGAAAGGAGACTCTTGGGATGCAGGCAAGGGATTTTGGTCATCGAGATTATTCCATAGCAGACAGAAATAGGAAGAGGAATTCTGTGTTTAGGAAGCCAGTGGGGCATGCTCACTTTGTCAGTTTATACATACTAAAAATAGTGAGCCATTGGGCATTTGCTGATAGATTGGATATGAGGCAGAAGAATAGTGAGAACTTAGGGACGACATGAGGTTTTTAATCTGAGAATTTCGTCTTTGGGTTACCATCAACTAAGATAGGAAAGGCTGGGGAGAAAGCAGGTTTGTGAGGTAAAGATGAGATTCTAGTAGATTTTCAGGCAGAGATAAAGATTGGACAGTTCAGCAACTGAACTTGAAATCCTGGAAAGTCTGGGCCAGAAAAGTCAAAAGTGTAATTTCTGTTTGCTGTGCTGAAGAACAAAGCCAAGGCCTTGTGCATGCTGGGAAAATACTCTGCCATTGAGCAATACTTCCAAACTCATACCATTTTTATATTAATTAATTTTCAGACAGGGTCTGGCTATGTTTAAGAGTGGCCTTGAACTCACTGTAGCTTAGGCTGGCCTTGAACTTGAACTTACAGTTTTGCTGCCTCAGCCTCCCACTATGTCTGGCTCCCATAGCATTTTAAAAGAAAACTGTATGAGTGACCACTTTGAGTACTGAACACTGGGGTGTGACAGCTCCTGGAGGTTAGAAAGATTAAGGGAGGACTAGAAATGAAGCGAAAATGGTGTTTGAAGGAGAGGGAGCTACAGTTAGGCACAGGCTGCTGACAGCGCAAATGAGATTAGGCCTGAGAACTGGCTGTTGGGTTTAGCAGTTTGGAGGTGACCTGAACAAAAGCTGTTCCAGTGGTCAGAGCAAACAGGGTTTATAAGAGTGTGGGAAGAGAGTACTGTCCCGATTCAGGTGATCTATGAAAGTGTCTGATGGTTAAGAGCAGAGAGGTTTTTACCCATGCTGTCACATGGGTAAAATTCAGGAAGCTGAGGTGAGAAGAATGCTGGGAGTTACATAGTTCAAGCAG
>PVJA010005615.1:34995-77970 GCA_004027025.1 Myocastor coypus
AAAAAAAAAAAAAAAAAAAAAAAAAAAAAAAAAAAAAGGTAGAATTTGAGCAAAGATAAAAATGTCAAGATGAGTTGTGTGGGTGTGTCCTGGAAGAGTGGTCTAAGAGGTAAGGTGGGAGAGCCCAAAGCGTGCAACGGGACCATGCTTAGCCTGCCAGGGTGGATAGAGCAGAGTACTATATCAGAGAAAGGGAAAAGGGTGAGGGCTGAGAGGTGCTGGATGTTACAGTTTGTATTTCAATATTCCCCTAAAGCCTCATGCAGTCATGGGGCAGCCTTCTAGAGTTAGTGATTAATTCATGATTTAATGTTGAGATTATAGATTGAGTGCTGCTGGGATTATGGGTGTGAGTGTATCTGCCCCCCAGGGGGTGGATAGGGTGAGTACAGTGTAAGGAGGGAAAGAGGTGGGCTCTTTACTGTTGCTATTGCTGTTTTTCACCACCGTGAACTGCTGCCTTCTGCCATGTCTCACTCTGCCTTGGAGCCAGCTGATTATGGACTGAACGAACTATGTGCTAAATAAACCTTTCCTTTCTTGATTTTGGATGTAGGGTATTTTGTCTCAACAAAAGAAAAGTAACGGCAACACCAGGCTTGTTAGTGACGTCCAGGCCTGGAGTTAGTTAAAGCCAGGTGAGTTGGGAGGCATGAAGGGGCTTTGACCAGAAGGGTATGGTCTGGCTCATAGGTTAACAAGACTCTCAGGCTGGAGAGTGGACTGGGAGGGCAGGGGAAGCCAAGGTTGCACAGGAGGTTGTAGCTGTTGCCTTTGCCAGGGAATGGCTGGCCCTCTTGGGGTCAAAGAGTGGGACGTTTGGAGAGGCCAGGAAAGGAGATTGGAAAGATTAGGGGAAGCTGAGAGTTTGCAGTGGTTTCAGGAAGAGTACACAGAGTTACAGAATGTCTGGAGAAGAGAAATCTGGAACCAGAAATCTGAACCAAACAAAGTAGAAATTTTGAGGGACTTCCAGGAGGATAGCTTCAGTGGGAGTGAAAGAGAAGAAAATTGAGGAAGGGCTGACACCAAAGTGCTGAAACGTTCCTACTGGGTATTGCTGGGCAGGAGACTGGGCACCATTCCTGGTGACACAGGGCAGGTCTTTTCTTTGATGAAGGGAACATGGAAGGCTCTTGTGGGGGATTGGCCTGCATGCCCTGGGTGCTAGCTTAGAGCCATGGTGGCTCTGGCTCATCCACTGAAACATGAATGCTGTGTGAGTTCTACATGTAGCCCCAGCCTTGTGAACAAGGACAGATGACTCCAGTATAACAGCAGTTTCAGTTCACTGTCACGGAGATGTGGCATTCATCTTGGACCTACTTTGACCAGGAGACATGTTCCCCTTCGACCTCGCTTTTTGGTTTCAAGAAGGCCTGAGCCTGTCCACCAAGGATGAGAAGGCTAGTGTGCTGTGGGTGGGTCTCTGTTTATCCTACAGCTGGAAGCTTTTTGTTCTGCCCCTGGCTTCTCCCTCTCTTGTCCGCTGGTCCGGCTGTTTCACTCTGTCCTGCTCTGTTGGCCACCAGGTGTCGCTCTAACTATTGGGATCAGGCTCTATGGGGTGGCTAGAGGCGGTGCTAGTTTTTCTTGGGAATGTGCCTAACTAGTCCCTTCCGTGGGTCCTCTAGGTACCCCAGGGAACCTAGGTATTAGTAGGGGCCAAACATCAAAGCAAAGTTGAAAGAGAGGCCTGATATTCACGCAGTGCCTGAACTGGGGAGGAAGGGAAAAGCTTTCAGAAAGTGAGGAATGTGACACTGGGATCTGGGATCCAGAAGAGTTGGATTGGAAGGCAGAAGGGTTGGTATGAAACTAAGAAAAGCTGTCCTCTGTGAAAAAGCAGATTCTTTCCTTCCCCTGGAATTGTCCTCTCTAAGGAGAGCTGAGAGTTTCCTAACTTAGATAACGAATGACTTGTGACCATATAGGGCCTCACCATAAGGACAACTCTCCCTTTACCAACCTCAGGGAGCCAGAGATATTACAGAAATGACTTTGGGTCTTAATCTTCCCTGAGCTGCCCTCAGTCCTGTCACTTCCCCAGAGTCTTTATGAACTTTTGTGGAATTTTGTAAGCATGGACACAGCTGGTTTGAGAAATTTCTTTGACATTTTTAGAAAACTAGCACCAGGAGTCTCATGTAAGTCACATTAAAGAGTCATGGGTGGGGGTGGGAATAACTTCTCCAGTCATCCTGCCCAGGCAGGCTGAGCCGGCACTGGGGAGGCTAAAAAAGGAGGATAACTGTGAGTCCAAGCTGCATAGAGGAACCCTGTACCAAATATATAAAATTAAAGAGTCATGGGGGGGAAGGCATTATGTCCACCATGAGCTCTTCCCTGGATGTGCTCCATTGTCCAGGAGTTGAGAGGAGTCTGACCAACTCTTGCCACAAGTCTCCAGGCTCAAAGAAGTGAGGCTCGATTTAGATGACTGTAGTAGAAATTAACTAGTTCAGAACTGTATGCCGGCCGGCTGGGCATGGTGGCACATGCCTGTAGTCCTAGTACCTGGGAGGCTGAGGTAGCAGGATTGCTACTAGTTTGAGACCAACCTGGGCTACAGAGTGAGTGTGCTCAAGGCCAGCCTGAACTGCTTAGTAAGATCCTGTCTAAAAAACAAAACACAACACAAAACTAACATAGGCCTTGAGACCTGACTTTTGTGAAGCCTTTCCCAGCTGTGCACTGATCTGTCTGGTATCCCCTCACAGGTCTCCTGATGACGGGCTGCAGCCCTGCCCAGCGCTTGCCATGCAGCACATTGTGAGTGTGCACCGTTTGCTGGTGCGGAGGGGCCTCCTTGGAAGGGACTTTGTTATAGCTAGGACTCTCTGCAGCCCAGGCCCCAGCCAACGTGGAGAGAAACGCCACGCACAGGAGGAGGCTGCTCTGTATCATCACCTCCCAGCTCTGGGGAGAGCCCTGGGGCGGAGCATTCAGCAGCGAGCTGCCTTGACAGCCAAGACGTGGTGGGACAGATATGAAGAGTTTGTGGGGCTCACTGAAGTCCGAGAGGCCCAGGGAAATGTGACTGAGGTGAGGAGAAAGCTGGGGATATTGGACCTGCCGTTGACCTGGGAAATGGGGTTTACTGACCCTTGCCAAGCCAGTCACCAGTCGTGTGTTGCTGATAACTTATTCAGATGTGCCTTTCCTTAAATATCACTTGAAGGATGTGACTCCACGTCACCTAGAAACCTGGGTCTGATACTATTGGTGTGAAGGTCTGTGAAACTGTACCTCCAACTCTTCCTCAAAATAGTCACTGTGTTAGCAAGTCTCTTGTCCTAACTGTATTATGCTAGCAAACACTCCTTTACAAACTGGGCTGGGGGAGGGGTAGGATTGGTGGTGAGAGTTGCTGTCTTACCCTGTGACAGATGAGGACCCTGGAAAACATCAGACTAGGAGAAAGAGCTGCCTGTTGTTAAGTGTCTTGTGGTAGCAGAAATGCATCCTATTGAACTACAACTGCTCAGGCACAGAGCAGAGTAGTGAGGGAAGAAGAACCTGGGGTTCTCCGGAGGGTTTGAACCGCACTGTTGTCTTTCTCCTCCAACACTGTAAGCTTGGCTGACAGGAGTGGGAGTGGGGAGGAGGGGTATCCTCTATAAACCACAGCAATGCCTTTGATGGTGTTGTAAAGCATAAGGAAGGCAGCGCTCGGGAACTAGTGTGAGCACATGGCTTCTTTCCTGTGGTTATATCAGACAGGAGTTGGCTAGCTTTAGTGGATACAGATTGTATGCATTGTTGGCTGTTTTCAAGTTTCTCAGGGGCATGTTATTTCTGCTTGAATGGGCAAATCCAGGCTTCAGTGGGCGTGGCCACAGGCTACACTATGAGCAATCCTGAGTGAGCCAGGATTAGTGTCTAAGGGACTGGTTCTATTCTTTGCAGCTGACACCCCACTGACCTTTTCTTAACTACTGCCTTTTTGGGAACAGAGCTGGCCTGTGTGGGTATGGACAGAAGGATCTGACAGCCACTACCATCCTCTCTACAGGCAGAGAAAGTGTTCATGGTGGCTCGTGGGCTTGTCCGAGAGGCTCGAGAGGATTTGGAAGTTCAACAGTCCAAGCTGAAGGAAGTGAGGGACCGCTTGGACCGTGTCTCTAGGGAGGACAACCAGTACCTGGAGCTGGCTACACTGGAGCACAGGATGCTACAGGTAGGCCCCTTGGGAGGCAGTCCTTTGTCCCCTGAACAGGGCCCCTAGCCCGGCCAGGTTGGAACCCTGAAGGCCTGGCAGCGAGAGGCCTGGTGATCAAGTAAGGTCCAAAACTCCTGTGGATGGACAGGACCCCTGGCTTCCACAGCCTGAGCACTCTTCAGGTTGAGTGTCTGGGACCATGTTATGAGAAGGAAGTAGTACCACTGGAGGGCTGTCTTACCTAGCAGAAGACACAATTTCCTGTAGACATGTTCTCAGACTGTCAGTGCATTCCCAGCCTATCCAAAACTGCCTGGTGAGAAGATGAAGCTGTTCACTGCACACTTCCGTTCCTCCAGTATGTGCTGCCTTTATCTATGCAGCAGTTGTTGGTGGAGCCAAGGTTAGGGGAATGGCCTACGTGCTTGTGGCTGCAGCCCCAGGACTGTTTGCTGCTGTGTGATACTGCTTTGCTTCTACAGGTTAAAGTACTTTTTTTTTGGTACTGGAGATTGAGCTCAGGACCTTGTGCTTGCCAGGGAGGCACCTATGCCACTAAGCTATGTCCCCGGCCTTGCTTTGCTTCTGCAGGAAGAGAAGAGGCTCCGAGCAGCCTACATGCGTGCAGAAGACTCTGAGCGTGAGAAGTTCTCTCTCTTCTCTGCAGCTGTGAGGAAGAGTCATGAGAAGGAACGTGCAAGAGCCGAAAGGACTAAGAACTGGTCCCTCATAGGGTCAGTCCTGGGAGCCCTGATTGGTGTGGCTGGCTCTACCTATGTGAACCGAGTACGTCTACAGGAGCTGAAGGCCTTGCTCTTGGAGGCACAGAAGGGGCCTGTGAGTCTGCAGGAGGCCATCCATGAGCAGGCAGCTAGCTATTCCCTCCAGCAGAGGGACCTCCGTGACCTCATCATAAACCTGAAGGGGCTGGTGCATGCCGGGCAGGGCCAGAGCTCTGGATCACCAGCAAGTATTTCTCCTACCAGAGAGAAAGACATAGATATCCTTTCATCTGCTTTACAAGAGCTGCTTGCTCATTCCCAGCAGGTCCATTCCTGTCTGGAAGGTTTACGAGAGCGGCTTGATGTTCTGGATAAGACTTGCAGCCAAATAGTTGGAGTGATTCAGCTTGCAGAGGCTGCAGCACACCCAGACCTGGGAGAGGCAACAGACGGGACTCTGCCTAGCTCCTTGCTGGCACAGGGGAATATGGTGTTGGCCCTATCTAACACAGAACAGAGGCTAGAAGCCCAAGTGAACAGGAACACCATTTACAGCACACTGGTCACTTGTATGACATTTGTGGCCGTGGTACCTGTGCTGTATATGCTGTTCAAGGCCAACTAGCCCTTTGGATCTGTTTCCACAAGGCGTACGTGGTGAGAGTGGCTTTCTTTGGTGAATCCTAGCGATAAAGTGACTCTTGGGGTTTACATAACCTTAGCACCATTCCTGTGGCTCACATCAGGCAAACTTTGCATTGCTTATTCATTCTAATTATCAAAACTTTATGCTTATGTTTATTAAAATGTTTTCGAGTTTGTATTCTTTAAAATAAGTTATGTGAGACTGACTTTTGCTCATTGATTGTTTTTTATTTGTTTGTAAGTGTTAGGAATTAAACTCGGGACCTCATGTTTTCCAGGCAGGCACTGTGCCCCTGAGTTACATCCCTAGCCCCTTGAGTTTTGTCCATTGAAAACAGATTTGGGACTGGAGAGTTGGGCCTGGACTGAGGGAAATCCTCTCTCACCCTGTCTGCCCTCTGTTGGGAGCTGATTTGGATGTGATCACCCCTGAGGCCTGACTTTTTGTTTTGAATTTCCTAGCCTAGCCTTTGCTTTCAGACCTTTCCATCAGATGATGGCCTAGGAATCCAGGGAGTGGAAGCTACTTGCTGTTTGGCTTTTTGTGCCATGGGGTGTGTGTGTCAAGGGAGAACTTCCTGTTTCTGACATGGGAGAAGTGATCAGAGAAGAGCAGGAAAGAGATTGGAGGAATGGCTGAGAAATGTTAGCGGGGGCATCACAGAGATTGCTTGTCAGTTTGGTTCCCAGATGCAGTGTGCCAGTACAGTGTGATTCCCACACATACCCTGGGAAGGACCCACCAAAGAGTTGGTAAATCTTAAGCCACCAACAGCGAGAATGAAGGAGCAGTTAAGTTTGGGAGTTGCTTCCAAAGGTTGGGGGTTGTAATGAAGCATGCAGAACTGCCCTGAAAAATCCTCTTTCCCTTTCGGTAGTGGAACAATGACCTTTGACCTCTGTCACAATAGTGTGGGTGGCCTTGTGTAAACTGAAGTTGTGGAGTGGTACTTTGTCCTTGTTTTGGAAGTTTGGCACACAGAGAAGCCCACTAGCCCCTTTCAGGGTGCACAGCAGCTGCAGTAATCTGGATCATGGGTCTGTTGGTCTGTGCCTGTGCAAAGCCAACTCTTCTACAGAAGTCCGTAGAACCAGAGTATTTTCTGAATGTGCTCTCCTCTTGGTGCCAGAGGTCAGTCATGAGCAGCAAGTGTGGCCCACATGCTACCCTGGTTTCTCACACCCTCTGATCACCCAGGCCTTAGGTCACTCTGTCTAGCACATAGAGGTTCCCCACAATAGCACTGGATGGAGCAAGTAAGAGTTCAGCTGGGGATGGTGACCCATGACTAATCCCTGAGGCAGGAGGTTCACTGAAGGTTCCACTCCAGCCTTGGCTACAAAGTGAGTTCAAGGCCTGCCTGAACTATATAGTGAAACTCTGTCCCAAAAAGACAAAAAGAAGAAAAAAGTTCATACTCACGGGCAAGGGTAGGGTTGTGGGGTGAGCGCAAGCAAGCCCTTTGACTTCAAGTAGGTCCTGAAGGGTGTGCTTTTTTTAAAAGAATTTTTTATTTTATTTTATTTTTCTTGTTTCAGAACCTTTGTTTGTTTATTCACTCATTTTTATGGCCGGCTCAGCCCACCCCGAGGGCAGGGCTGGCGGAGCATGTGGTGCCGGGATTGAACCGCGGTCCCTGAAGCCGCCCAAGCTTTCCTAAGCAGGCGCTTTAGACCACTGAGCCATCCCGCCGGGCCCCAGGGTGTGCTTTTGATTGGATTTGGGGAAGGGAGAATTCTAGGCAAAGTCAAAGGACTGAGGGAATTGTGGTGGACTACCCTGTCTGAGCTGGGGATGTCTGTGTGTGGGCGTGGAGTATGAGGTTAGAGAAAAGGACAGAGGATCTGCTGTGCCAGTTTGGCAGTCTCTGAGGTCAGAGGCCAGGGGTGAAGGAACTGGGAGTGCTTGCCATGCTGATGCCAACAAGATGCTGGGTGCCTGGACTCAGGTGTGGAGGTGCAGGTGGGGAAGGGGAATCTGAAAGGCAGACAAATGGAGACCCATGGGAGGGATTAGCGAGAGGGGTCTTTGGTATCAGGACAGCAGCTAGTGTGGAACACGGGCCCCTCCCTGCCTGGGGAGGCCCTGGTGGTTCTGGGTGGTGGTGGGGTGTTTGTGTGTGACGGGCTGATTTTGTCTCCCAGGAATTGGTGCCAATGAACCTGAGCCAAAATACTCTCAAAGTCCTCAGGATGGGCCAGATAGGCTTCTGGAGAGAACTCTGCCATCCAGTTTCCTCCCCAGCAAGGTTCCGGAGTTGGTGGTGAGGAAGTCTAGACTTGCCCATAGCTTCTCAGCTCCCGGTGGGTCCTGGTGTGCTGGGGACTAGAGGCAGGAAATGAGCCCCTGCTGGTGTATCTTGGCAACCTGGCTAAGGGTGGTATCACCCCACCTGCCAGTGAGCAAACAGGCCAGGGAGGGGAGTGTCGGGTTACAAGGCTTCGGAATGGCACACACCCAGGTCCCAAGCCCGGGCACTCCTCAGACAGTAAGGGGTGGGGGCCGGAAGGAGAGGCTGGCTAATGGGGAGTCCCTAGGAGAAGGCGCGGTGGGCAGGGCCAGGTGCGGAGAGGAGAGGGCGGCGGGTGCCGAGTTCAGGTACGGAGAGTGGGGTAGCGGCTCCGACAGCCGGGCCCTGCAGGAGGGAGCGGCCGGCCGGGGCGGGGCAGCAGACGCTGGCGGAGTGGCCGGGCAGGTGCGCCCCGTGCTTCCCGCACCTGGAGTGCTCGGCGCGGGGCAGGTGGGGAGCCCCTAGCTCCGCGCCGCCTCTGGGGCCGGCCCGCGGGAGGCCTCGCCTAGCCGCTCCCCACCCCCACCCCCTCGGGCCTGGCCAAGGTCCCCGGGGCTCGAGGCCGCGCGCCCGCCTGCTCCGTGCGCTTCCGGCCAGTCCCGTGGCGGGGAGGGCGGCCCGCGGGGGGCAGGCGCGGAGCCCGGCCGCGACGCGCTTTGTCTTCTTTGTTCCCGGCTGTGGCAGCGCCGCGGCAGGAGGGGCGGGCGCGGGCGCGGTTTTCCGCCCATGGTCTCCGGGTAACAGCTGTGGTCCGCCAGAGCCTCCAGGAGGCCGCGGTGCACGGAGCCGGAGGAGCCGCGGAGGTGAGCAGGCCGGACAGGCAGGCGGGGGCGGCCCGGCCCAGAGTCCGGACCTCACGGTGCGCGCCAGGCAAACTCTGGCGGCTCCGCCCGGACCGCGATTGGGAGACGGAGGAGGTGGAGCCGCTGCTCGCGCCCCTTCCTCGTCGCCGCCGCCGGGACCGGCCAGCCCGGTCCCCGCCCTCAGTGATGCGGGTGGGGTGCTCAGCCGGAGCGGAGTGGCCAGGCGTCCGCAAGGGCTGCGGGAGAGCCCTGGGGTCTCTAACCTTGCTGGCTGCACTTGGCGGGACTGACAAAGAGCAGACTGCGAGCCTCCTAGCACCCCGAGGGGTACCCTCTCCACACACTGATCACTTGGCGGGCGACTGTTGAGCGTCTCCGGGTCGTCGTGGGTGCCCAGGATACAGGGGCACCCTCCGCCCCGTTGAGTGCGCAGGCAGTAGGGTAGGCAGTGTGCACCCGGCACTAGCAATGAGTAACCGGCCCCACCGGAGGGCCTTGGGAATGGAGGAGGGGTGGCCGGGAGGCCAGTTTCCTTCCCACCGACTCCCAGGCAAGGTGCAGGTGTGTAGGCCAGTTCGTGAAGCTCTTGGTTGTGGAGGACAGCGACAGGAGGGTCGGTTGGTGCTTGCTGTCTGCCGAAGTCAGGCGGTTGTGGGCACTGCCTAAGAGGCTTAAAGATGGATTGGCCCCGGACCGGCTCACCCGACAGGGGCTGGGCATGGGCAGAGTTAGAGTTGGGCTTTGGCGGTGAGCTGGGTAGGGCCTGAGAGGTGGGGAGGTGGCAGGAGGTCCTGGCTGTGCAAGCCAGGGGAAGCATGGCTCTAAATCAGCCCTTTTGGTCTGCTCTAGTCTAGTCGTTCACAAGAGGTGGGGGTAAGGCCTCCTCCCTTGAGAGGCTAAGTGGGCCAGGCATGTGAAATGGGGGCACATTCACCATAAAGGGAGTACATGCTCTGTGCTGATGTCTGGCAGTTGCTGGGCCTCTCACTTAACCATACTCCTGCCTTTAAAGAACTTTGCGTCTAGGCTGGGAGGATGAAAAAGGCTCTTCCCAAATGGTCTTGGGTGGTGCCATTAATGTCAACACACACTCCTCTGGCAGGGCAGAATGTACCAGTCCTGTGGCTAGGTGTGCCCATTCCATCTACCACACAGGTGACCCCAGAGCAAAGGAGGATGGGGAGGAGATGGCTGGGTGTGGGGGTTCACAGGGTAGAGCGGGAATGGACATTCCAGGCAGTGGGAACAGCCCTTGCTTGTGATGGCAGGGAGGAGTGGAACAGGAACGAAAAGCATGCATGTGGGAGGATGTGGACCAGAGGGCCTGACCTTTATTTCTCAGACCCATTGGACCCCAAAGACCCAAGAGGAGGGATGTGTTTCATTTTTGTTTAAGGAAAATAGGAAGAGGAGGGATATGTGTGTGTGTGTGTGTGTGTGTGTGTGTGTGTGTGTGTGTGTGTGTGTATTGGATAGCTAGGGGCTGCTTTGTGAGATGGCAGGGGTTAAATGAGATACATGTGTCCAGTCCAGAGGAGAAAACAGTCGCTGCCTTTGGCTCCTCTTGCTCATGGTAGGGAAAAAGGAAGGAGTGCTAGGTGGAGCTTCATGGAGGACTGTAGTTGAAGAGGCCTGGCATAATTCACTGGAGTAGGTCAGCCTCTGACTTCTTGTGTGCCTTGGCCAGGAGCTCTTTCGGTCCTGAACATTTCTTCCCTTGGGTCCCTCAACCCAGCTGTGATTTCACATTCAGAGAGTGGTTTTGTTGCTACCCCTTGAGGGCTGGAGAACCTTGGCATGCAGTAGGGTTTGAGCAAATATTTGCAAGCAAATTAAACAGCGAATCTTGGTCTGACTATGGGACCCTATGCCCAAGACACATCCTTGGCCCGAGGGGGCAGGAGAAGTGGGCAGTAGCCAAGTGCTTGAGGCGGCTTCTTCCTATCCTCGAGTGGACCTTGCATTCCCAGAGGAAGAAGCTTTCTTTGGTCCTTGGAAACAAGGTGGGGGGCTCCTGGGCAGCCTGGCTTTGCCACAGTCCTGGGCTTCTGTCTGGGTTTAAGACTTTTCCCTGACACCTCCTTCCTCCCACCCCCTTGGGTGGCAAACAGAGGCGGCCTTGTTCCCGCTCCCATAGAGCTGTCCTGTTCTCTGCACACTAAAAATGGAAACCCCCAAGCTATTTTGGGAGCAGTGCCCAGCTAGGCTGTGGCCACGGGCCCCTGTTCCACAGTGCCGTCTCCACCAGGCTGCTGGACCCTTCTCTTAGCATTTTGCCCAGCTCTGTTCACTTGGCCAGTTTCAGGAGCACCCTGCTGACACTGTGCAATGAACACACCTGGGAGGAAAGAAACAAGCAGAATATTCTGCAGTTAGGCTGACAGCTGGGTGGTAGGAGGGGCCTGGCAACAAGGGCGCGTCCAAGTTGGGAAGGTGTCGTCCAATTGGGGATGTGTGGTTTGTCCTACCACCTCACCAACTTTGCTGCTGCTGGTGGGGTGCTATTGAGTCTGAGGAAGGTGGTGTTGGTATGGTTTCTTAGTTCTGGATCTTAAGAGTCTCAGCTAGGCAGCACTCAGAGTCTGGGGAAGTCCTTGGGATGGACCTGAGGTTGGGGAACAACCACACATAACAACTTCTTCAGGACATCCTCCACTTAACCCACATACTTACCCTGTCTCTACTCCGATCTTCAGGAGAGGAAATATCAAAAGATAGCTTGCCCTCCCTAGCTCTCTAGGACTTAGTGTTTGGACTAGGAAGTGTGTGTGAGTCTGTCTGGTGTCTAAACGTCTAAATGTAGATGGTTGTGTGTTGTGTCTCTGGTGACTGTGTGTGACATTTGCATATGTCCTATATGTGCTTGTGTGTTGTGATGCTGGTGCATGAAGGGGATGTTTCCATGTGGATATGTTTTTATGTGGAATATATGTACCTGTGTGGTGTGTTTCTGTTTCTGTGACTGCTGTGTATACATGTCATATCTATATATGTGTATGCCAGTTCTTGTGTCTTTGTGTGTGGGTGCCCTCATACTGGGTGCATGTATGCATGCACATTGAGGGAAGTGTGTTGTGTGTGTATTGCCAGTGTGCAGGTACCCATTTGGGCTGGGCTGAGCAGCCTGGTCTCTGTGGAAGGAGTATATGTCGGTGCCTTGACAGGGCAGAGTTTGAGCAGAAGGCAGGTCAGTACAGGTGCCGGGAGAGAGAGCTCTTAAGAGAGGGTTGTGCTAGGGGCCTGATTGAACCTTGCTGGCCACAGGGCTCCTTCCTAGTTGACCTTTCCCAGGCTCTGTGGGTGCCTGGCTCTGTCTGCTTCCCTCCCCCTCCCCATGTGGGCTCCAAGGAGGCGTCCTCTATGGAATGTGTTTGGTGGCCGAAGGCCAGACCAGGCCTGGCCGCACAGACAGGCTGGGCAGTGGGAGGGGTACTTTTGTGCTGCTCCCGTGGTGGAGAGCCATGCCTCTTGCCCAGCCCCCAATTTCACGCTCTGCTCCCTCCCTGGCTAGGTGACTCCTGCTCAGGTCATGCTGTTGTCCCCTGATCTAGCTGGTCGTGCCAGGTGAGTCTAACCTTACTCCTGGGCAAATGGTAGCAGTGTGACTCCCTTCTCTGCCCGGGGATCCCTATGGTGAGGTGCAGCCTTTCGGCCCCCACCCCTCCCAGCCTGACCTTCCCTCTTTCCTCTGGCCTGGTGTTTCTGTGGTTGCGAGCCTTCTGGATTCTTGGTTTGAAAGGCCCATTGCCCTGTTCTTGCCCCAGTCTCATAGCTTCTGGCATGTGCTGGCTCCTGAGACCTCACCATCTCTTTTCCTTCTGACCAGGACATTGCCATCCAGTCAGAGGAGCGTCTCTCTCTCTGTGGGGTTCTAGGGGTTCTTTCTCCTTCCTTGCACTTCTGTCCGTTTCAAGCCCTGCTCCCGACCTGTGTGGTAGTGCTAGGTAGTGTGTGTGTGTGTGTGTCCTTGTGTCTGTGTGTTTATTGGATGGAGGCTGAGGTCTCCTGAGAGAGTAGTGCCTGCAGGAAGAGGTGGTGCTGAGGTTTCCAGGGACAGTGTTTCCTTTTTTTCCATGGGTGGAGTGTGACTGAGCCTGAGGGTATCCTGGACTGTAGTGCTCATCTGGTCCTGAACCTCCTGTTTAGCCCAAGATTAGGAGGGGCATCTTGGCAGTGGCACAGACTTATCTTTTACCATTGACCTTAGAGTACTCTGGGGACCACATGAGCTCCACTTGATCTCTCTCCTTGCCAGGTGACCATGCCTGCTCTTGGCTCAGCTCTTCTCCAGGCGATCTGGGCTGGGTGGGTCCTTGCCCTCCAGCCCCCTCCACCAGCTGCTTTCACTCCCAATGGCACACATCTGCAGCACCTGGCAAGGGATCCCACCTCTGGCACTCTTTATCTGGGGGCCACCAACTACCTGTTCCAGCTGAGCCCTGAACTGCACCTGGAGGCCATGGTGTCCACAGGCCCTGTGTTAGACAGCAGAGATTGCTTACCTCCTGTGATGCCTGATGAGTGCCCCCAGGCACAGCTTACCAACAATCCCAACCAGCTGCTCCTTGTGAGCCCAGGGGCCCTGGTGGTGTGTGGGAGCGTACACCAGGGTGTCTGTGAGCAGCGGCGCCTAGGGCAGCTTGGGCAACTGCTGCTGCAGCCAGAGCGGCCCGGGGACACCCAGTATGTGGCTGCCAATGACCCTGCAGTCAGTACAGTGGGGCTGGTGGCCCAGGGCTTGGCAGGGGAGCCCCTCCTATTTGTGGGGCGGGGATACACCAGCAGAGGTGTAGGGGGTGGCATTCCACCCATCACAACCCGGGCCCTGAGGCCACCAGACCTTCAAGCTGCCTTCTCCTATGAGGAGACAGCCAAGTTGGCAGTGGGACACCTCTCCGAGTATAGCCACCACTTTGTGAGTGCCTTCGTACGGGGGGCTAATGCCTACTTCCTGTTCCTGCGGCGAGACCTGAAGGCTCCATCTAGAGCCTTCCGTGCCTATGTGTCTCGTGTGTGCCTTTGGGATCAGCACTACTACTCCTATGTGGAATTGCCTCTGGCCTGCCAGGGGGGCCGTTATGGACTGATCCAGGCTGCAGCTGTGGCCACATCTGGGGAGATGGCTGGTGGGGAGGTGCTCTTTGCAGCCTTCTCCTCTGCGGCACCCTCCACCGTGGGCCAGCCACCTTCTGCGGCTACTGGGGCATCTAGAGCATCTGCACTCTGTGCCTTCCCCCTGGATGAGGTGGACCGGCTTGCTAATCACACACGAGATGCCTGTTATACCCGGAAGGGCCTTGCTGAGGACAAGACTGAAGTGGCCTACATTGCATATCATGTCAGCTCTTCCTGTGACCAGCTGCCTGTGGTGAGTGCTGACATGGTTCTAGCTTTTGCCTTGTCTAGGGCTGCTGGCCAGGTAGCAAGGGCTAAGCAGCTGCCCAAGGAACCTGGTGGGAAACTGATGTTAGGGTGGGGGACTGTCAGGCCAACAGGTGTTAGGGCTTCTTTGGGCCTGAGTGATGGAAAGTTCCCACAAACAGAACATTTGGGGTAGCGGATGACAATGCAGGGGTGCTCTTAGACCAGGTTGCTGAAGAGGTGGTTTTGCAGAGGTGGGCTTGGGCTAGGAAAGGAGCAAATGTTGGAATGCCATTATTTATATTCTGGGACAGGAGAGGAGGATGTGGTTAAGAGCTCTGTGGTTGCAACTTCAGGATCAGTATAGAGGCAAGAAACTCCTTACAGGGGGAGTGGGTTAGTGGGAAGTGCAGGAGTCTAGGGCTGGGGAGATAGCTCAGCCATCTAAGCGCCTGCTGGGCAAGCATAAGGACTCGAGTTTGATCCTTGACCTGCATGCTGTGCCAGCCTTGGAACCCTGATGTGCCATGCTGGCCGTGGAAACCAGGTGTGGTGGTGCAGGCCTGTAATCTCAGCACTGGGGAGGCTGGGACAAGAGGATCACTATGAGTCTGAACTGCATAGTGAGAGCCTCTAATAAATAAAAGTAAAAACTTAAAAAAGAAAAAAAGACAGAAAAAAGAAAAGAAGTGCAGAGGGCCTAGGCTAGTAGGCTTGGAAATGGCTCAAGAAAAGGCAGAGAACAGCAGCTAGAGGGCTTGCTCCCAGGCTAGAACTATGAGAAGGTGAGTCCACAGATAGGGGTGAGGATCAAGAAGTGAAGGAGCTGCAGGAAGCTGCCCAAGGCAGCTGGAGACCAGTGCTCTGTGGGAGGACTGAGGACACCACTGTATAAGGTGCTGCCCAGTTCGGGGTTGTTAGGGAGGGCCAGGTAAGAGATGGGGCTGGGAGAGGTTGCCAGGGAGCATGGAGCAGGGCAGTTCTCCATATAGGGCCTTGCTCACGCTTCTTGATGTCTGCAGGACACCCCAGATGCTTTTCCCTGTGGCTCAGACCACACACCCAGCCCTATGGCCAGCCGTGTCCCTTTGGAAGCCACACCAGTTTTGGAGTGGCCAGGGGTTCAGCTGACAGCTGTGGCAGTCACCATAGAGGATGGACACACCATTGCTTTTCTGGGAGACAGCCAAGGACAGCTACACAGGGTGAGACTACAGGAAATGGTAGACCTTGTCCCAGACTTTGGAGGGGATAGGCTGCTGGGAACCAAGCCCAGGAAGTGCATGTCCTATGATCCCTGGGATTGGGATTTGTGATATGTGGTATGGCCCCCAGCCCCAGGCTGGGAGAGACTATCTGTGCTTATCTTTACAGGGCTGGGAAGTGTTTACCTGTGTACTCTCCCACGCTGTGGTGGTTGCAATTACCTGTAACTGCCCAGAAGAAAGTTCTTATTTTTAAGATTGCTTCTGTGTTCAGTGGAGGAGGCCTTGGGCTGTGGCCACGGACCTGGTCCAGACCTCGTGGTCTCTGTTCTCAGGTGTACCTGGGCTCTGGGACTGATGGCCACTCATATTCCACACAGACCATCCAGTGGGGTTCTGCGGTGAGCAGAGACCTCACCTTTGATGGCAATTTAGAGCACCTGTATGTAATGACACAGACCACAGTGAGTGTCTGACTTGAGCTAGGATACAGCTGGTGGGAGGGGCCTGTGGGTGGCCAAGGACCCTGAGGTGGGTATGTGCCTGGTGTTTGGATTGCTGGCCCCAGATCCTCTCTGCCCTATAGCTTGTGAAGGTTCCTGTGGCATCCTGTGCCCAGCACCTGGACTGCGCATCATGCCTTGCTCACCAGGACCCGTATTGTGGGTGGTGTGTGCTTCTTGGCAGGTTGGTGCTCTGCTGAGTCCTGTCCCGTCTCCCTGGTGCACCTGTGTAGTTGTCAACTAGGATTTCTGGCTTTTGGTTCTTGACTCACAGCCCCTAACTCCTGGATGCTCCCAACCCCCTGCCACCCTCTGTCCCTGGCATCGTTGCCCTGTAGGGCAGACATAGGATGTCATCCCCTGTTTGTGGGTGTGTGCAGGGCTTTAGGATTATAGGTTTCCCTGCCCTGTGAATTCCAGTGGCCCTTCTGTAACAGTTACAGGTAGATGCTGATCATTCTCAATTAGGTGCAGTCGCCGTTCTGAGTGCTCCAGGGGCCAGCATCCAGAGCAGTGGCTGTGGAGCTTCCAGCCTGAGCCAGGCTGTCTGCAAGTGGCAGCCATGAGCCCTGCCAACATCAGCCGTGAGGAGAAGAGGGAGGTGAATGACTATAGAGTAGGCAAGGCCTAGTAGGTGTGGCTGGGGATGAGTTGAAAACTTATATTTTTGTGTCTCGTGCATGAAATCTACATGGCCTTGCATAGTCACTCTTTGGACCTTAGTTTCTCTGTTTGTTACTAATGCAGGCCAGGGATATTTGTGAAGGTTGCGGGGCTAGAGGCCACAGGCGTCCACACTGGGTACCTCATAAGTATAATCCCTGTTCTGTGGCCTGATGACCAGCATGTCCTGGGCTTTTATGTGTGTGTGTGTGTGTGTGTGTGTGTGCGTGTGCACGCACGCGCGCGCATAACACTTTTATTTTTTAAAATCCTGTATATGTACTATTTTATGCAATTCATATAATTCCTTTTTTAAATTATTTGTCCTGGGCTTTCTTGATAGGTTTTCCTGTTGGTGCCTGATCTGCCACTCCTGTGGCCAGGGGAGTCATATTCTTGCTACTTTGGAGAGCATCAGAGTCCTGCCCTGCTGACGGCTTCTGGTGTGATGTGCCTTTCTCCAGACCCTAGTGAGGTCCCAGTGCTACAGAAAGGAGCTGGTGGGTGAAAGAAGGGGCTAACCCTGTACTCAAAACCCTAGTCAGCTCCCCCCTAACTCCAAGGGGTGTGGATGGGATGAGATTTAACTCTAGATAAAGAGCCCTGAGCCAATAGCTTCTGTGTGTGCATGCCTGTGCCTGTTCATGTGTGCATACATATGTGTGTTTTGGGGGACACAGTCTTGAACTCATTATGTAGCCCAGGGTGGCCTCAAATTTGCAATGATCCTCTTACCTCACCTTCCTGGGTGCTGGGATTATAGGCGTGCATCACCATGCCTGGCTAGTTGATGGTTTTGAGTCCTTTTACTGTCCCTAGCACTACAGTGTCAGGTTTTTTTTTTTTGTTGTTTTTTGTCTTTTTGAGACAAGGTCTCACTGTACAGTTCAGGCTGGCCTTGAGCTCAGTTTTGTAGCCCAGGCTGGTCTCGAACTCTCACCGATCCTCCCGCCTCAGCCTCCTGAGTGCTGGGATTACAGGTGTGCGCCACCACGCCCGGCTTGGTGTCAGTTTTTGCACTGTGGATGGTGTCTTTCAGTTCTGAGTTCCTCCCATTGTTCAGGATGCCCGCCTCACTGTACGTAGTCTCTCTGCAGGGGCTCTGGTGCCTGACCACTGCTCACTTGGCCTTCTCTTGCACTTTGCAGACCATGTGTCCATGAATGTGGAGCTCAGGTTTGGCACTGTGGTGATTGTCAAAGCTTCTCTTTCCATCTATGACTGTTTGGCAGTCACTGAGCTCCATCCGTCTGCACCGTGAGTTCCTCCCCAGCCCCCTGCTCTGGGCTTCCCTGTGGTGACACCCACCCCACGGCTGTGCTCTATGCAGGTGCCAGGCCTGCGTGAGCAGCCGCTGGGGCTGTAACTGGTGTGTCTGGCAGCACCTGTGCACACACAAGACCACGTGTGATGCTGGGCCAATGGTGGTAAGCCAGCAGGTGAGTGGGCACTGGGATGGGTACATGGGAGCTTGGGTCCCCAATGTGAGGATGTCTGATGGCCCAGGGTCTGTGTGCCTGCTTGCCTGCCTGCCTGCCTGCATGAGGCTCCGTTCTGAGTGCCTGAGCCACTTGTGTAGGATGGACTCGCTGGAGAACAGCTACAGATCCGTCCCGCCAGTTTTGGGAGAGGACATTTAGAGCTGACAGGCAGGAGGTGTGGCCTTTGCCTCACCTCAGCACAGACACCCCTGGAGCCAGTTCTCTGTGTTTCTCCTGTGGAGAATTAATGGGTTGTTTTTGTTTCTCTTTTCCTTGGTCTCCTTCCTTCTTAACATACCCTTTGCCTGTTCCTCTGTTTGCCTGCTGAGTGGCCCTTCCTGTCCTTTTCTGTCTCCCCCTGCAGAGCCCGCTTTTCTCCCTAGCTCCTCTTGCAACAGACATTCCTAGCCCCCTCCCAGCCACAACCCCCAGAGCCATCATCACCCCCACTCCTTACACCATTCCCATGGAGCCTGGTGCTCCCTCCATAACTGTAGCCTCAGATGTGTTACCTGGGGTCAGGCCTTCCCTGCTCAGCCCCTGGGCAGGTCCTGGTCCTATACCTTCCCCCACATCCCCAGAGTCACCTCTCCATGAGAAGCCCCTCCTGCCCAGCCTCCCCACCAGACCTGGAAACTCTGTTCCTGCCCCGACTGACTTGGGACCTTCAGCTACACCTGAGGACCTCTTGACCTCCCACCCAGCACCCTTAGAAGTAGCAACAGTATCCCCTGCAGAGCCTGACCCCGAGGCCCTTCCCTCTACGGTGGCCCTGGACAAGCTCCCTGGCACTGCTCCTGCCACCCCTTTCCCAGGGGCCGTTGGCTCCACGAAGCCTGTTCTGGATTGGCTCATGAGAGAAGGCGGCGAGCTGCCCGAGGCAGATGAGTGGACAGGGGGTGACGTGCCCGCCTTCTCCACTTCCGCCCTCCTCTCAGGTGATGGAGACTCAGCAGAGCACGAGGGCCCCCTCGCCCCCCTCATCCTGTCCAGCTTGGACTACCAGTACGACACCCCCGGGCTGTGGGAGCTGGTGAGGTCCAGCCCAGGAAAGAGGCCTTGGGAGGGGACTGGGTAGACACAGGCCTCCCTCACCTCGGGAGTCTCTGTGGGGAGTGGCATGGGGCAGGGCTTGGCAGAACCTGAGGTGGGCAGGGTGTGCCGCACAGACTCGTGTTCTTATTGCCCGCAGGGAGAACTGAGGTGGAGAGCCAGCTCTTGTCCCTGTGTGGAGGGTGTCCAGAGCTCTACACTGATGCCTGTCCACGTAGAACAAGAGGTCCGCCTGCGTGGCCGGAATCTCCGCCTCCTGCAGGCATGTGTCTCCTTGCAGCCCCGTTGGATGATGAGGGGTTCTGAACCTTGGAGAGTCAACAGAGGGCAAGGCCCCGGGTCTCACCCTTAGTCAAGAGGCTGTGCTGAGAACCTGGAAAGTTCCTGGGGCTCAGCTCCAGAAGTTGACCCAACATTGTATCTTCTGTCCCCAGGATAGCCCAGGAGACAGTGAGTGTGTGATGCAGCTAGAGGGCCTTGAGGTGGCAGTGAAGGCCCAGGTTGAGTGTGAGCTGCCTCCAGGTACCTGGTGCCATGTCACGTGTCAGAAACACCAGGTATGGAAGCCTGGGGAGACAAAGGAATGCAGGCCACAGGCTGGTCACTATCTGGCTGGCTGTGCGCCACATTGTCCCTATCCCCATGTTGACCCTGGACAGCAGATGGCTGCTTCCACTCAGACTGTGGTGGTCGGTGCAGCCTTCCAATCCAGCAAATCCTTCCAATCCAGTGCCTCTAACCTTCCACCCTTTCATCCCTTGGAATGCCTGAACCCCAGCTCTGATCTCTGATTCTGTGCTGATTGCAAGTCATTGTGGTCCTTTCTGTGAGCTGCCTTTCCAAGGCCTTATGCCTTCCCCAGCCCCAGCTGACACCATACCCTCTTCTGCAGCTCAGCTATGAGGCCCTGCAGCCTGAACTCCGGGTGGAGCTGTTTCTGCGTTGGGCTGGCCGCCTCCGTGTGGACAGTGCTGATGGGCTGCATGGTGAGCCCCATGGAGGGTTGCATGGGCAGCGTGCATGCTGCAGGCCCGTGGTGGCTAGGCTTCTCTAGTCCTGCCTCTCACATGTGTCCCTGCTGTCTCCAGTGGTGCTGTATGACTGTTCTGTGGGACACGGGGACTGCAGCCGCTGCCAGACTGCCACGCCCCAGTATGGCTGTGTGTGGTGCAAAGGAGAACACCCACGTTGTGTGGCCAGGGAGGCCTGTGGCAAAGCTGAAGCTGTGGCCACCCGGTGCCCTGCACCTCTCATCTCCTCGGTAGGTGGGAATGCTGGCTTATTCCTTCCTCACTGTTGTCCTTGTGGGGAGGGTGGCTGTGCCATGGATGCTGGGGACAAAAAGTGAGGGTGGGGCTGCCTTTCTGTGCTGCAGGAGGTCAACAGGTGGGTAGAGCTGAGCAGTGCTTGTCCTAAACAGGTGGAACCACTGAGTGGGCCTGTAGACGGAGGCACTCGCATCACCATCAGGGGCTCCAACCTGGGTCAGCATGTTCAGGATGTCCTAGACATGGTCAGGGTGGCTGGAGTGCCCTGTGCCGTGGATGCCCAGGATTATGATGTCTCTAGCAGGTGAGCCGGTGGATCCAGCATGGATGGATTCCATGGTGGCTCTCCCTTCAGGCTTCTGGTTCCCTGCTCATCTGACCTCCTTGTTCTGTTTTCCTTGAGTGCCTCAGGATCAGGGTGCTGTCAAGGCCTGGAATACCCATCCAGGCTCCTGTACCCACCTGTAGGTTTCTGACTTGGGCTTTGGGGGGGTCATTTCAGCTGTCCAAGGATGATTTTGGGCTCTGCTTATGTGTTCTTGTCTGGGTTTCTGAATGACTATGGATATAGTATGGTAGCACTGCCCTTAGTGGCTGGGTCCTCAGGCTATGTGATGAGGCACACCTACAGAAAGCCACACTTCTCTGTTCTGCAGAGCCCAGGATCTGAGAAAGCCTGCTCCCATGCTGGGGTTCACAGTTCCGTGAGGTATTCTGGGTGATGGTGGCCTGGCTAGCAGTTGTAGGGTCACAGAGGTGCATACCTCAGATGTAAGGCGGTGGCTCCAAGCAGTAGAGCCCAAACTTGTTTTAGTGTCAGTTGAACTAGAGAACCAGCAACAGGTGTCTTTAACTTTGCTATCCAGAGATGTCAGTTTAGGAGGCTGTACAGTCTGTATTTTATTGAAATTTTTTGGTGTGGTCTTGAGGATTAAATCCAGGGATGCTTTACCAGGGAGCTACATCCCTAGCCCTTTGTATGTCTTTATTTTGAGACAAGGTCTTACTAAATTACCTAGGCAGGACTTGAACTTGTGATCCTTCCTAAGTGCATGCCCTACTGCTCCTAGCATCACTATCTTTATTTTATATATATATATATATATATATATATATATATATATATATATATATATATATACTTTCTGAGACAAGGTCTTGCTGTATAGTGCAGGGTGGCCTTGAACTGACTATGTAGAGTAGGTTGGCCTCAAACTCATGATAGTCCTCCCACCTCAGCTTCCTGAGTGCTGAGATTACAGGCATGCGCCATCATGCTCAGCCACAGTCTTTATTTTAAATAAACACTTTGGAAGAATATGGAAAATTTCCCACAATGTATTGTGTTAGCGTGGCTAACCTCACAGTCAGCCTTTATAGGGCTTCTCTGTGTCTCCACAGAGGGATGATCACTCCTTGCTGGAGGCCTTTAGGGCACCACAGGTATTCTCAGTGGCAAGTTCTGCCATGTGCCATAGGAGATCCTCAAAATGAAGAGAGGATGCCGGCCTGACTGCAGCATAGGGAGGGGGCTGCTTGGTTACTTGGAGGGCACTCCATGCCATCTTATAGTCCCTTGCCTGCCTTGTGCCTGCAGTCTCGTGTGCATCACTGGGGCCAGTGGGGAGGAAGTGACTGGTGCTGTGGCAGTGGAGGTGCCAGGAAGAGGACGCGGCATCTCGGAGTTCAACTTTGCCTACCAGGTGCCTGAGTCGCACACCCTGAGCTGCCCGCAGTTGCCAGCGGACCACCTTCGCGGAGCTCCCCAGCCCAGGGCTCCCAGCCTGACAGTCAGCTGTCTTTCTTTTTGCCTTCCTGCAGGACCCCCAGGTGTATTCCATTTCTCCAGCACAAGGTCCCAAAGCTGGGGGAACCTACCTTACTCTGAATGGTTCCAAGTTCCTGACAGGACGCATAGAGGACCTTCGAGTGGTAGTGGGAGACCAACCTTGTCGCTTGTGAGGGCTGATTCGTCATCTTACAAAAGTCCACAGGCTTCAGAGAGGATGATGGGGGTCGGGTGCTGGGGAGGGTGGGGAGAGTAGGGGCAGGAAGAGGACCACATCTGCCCCACAAGTGGCCTGACCCTCCTGAGGCCAGGGAGTGTTGGAGACTTCAGTCAGCAAGGAGGGGAAGTGAATAAGGCCTGAGCGGGTCTCCCATCCTGCACCCCTACCTGCCTTCTACTCTTCTCCCACAGGCTCCTAGAGCCACAGTTGGAGCAGCTGCACTGTGAGACCAGCTCATACCCCACACCTGCCACCCTTCCTGTGACTGTGTGGTTTGGGGCCACAGAGCGGAGGCTACAGCATGGCCAATTCAAGTATACAGCAGATCCTAACATCACCTCTGCTGGCCCCACCAAGAGCTTCCTCAGGTTGGCTCTAAAGCTCAGCTGCGTGGCATGTGATGGGGAGTTCTGCTCAGGGAAGTTCAGTGCTTCCTGTGGGGGGCTGTGAATCTGTGCTGCTGATAGAAAAGTTCTTGTGGCCTGGGCTAGGGCTAAGCTAGCTGGGACGAGGTTGCATTTTCGATCTTGGTTTTAGTAAACCATGCGTGGCTCCTGTGCTGTGTTTCAGTGGAGGGCGTGAGATCTGGGTCCGTGGCCAGAATCTGGATGTGGTGCAGATGCCAAGAATCCGAGTGACTGTGTCTCTGGGGGCTCTGCAGCCTGGTCAGGGTCTGGGGCGGAGACGTCGTGTGGTCCCAGAGGCAGCATGCTCCCCCAGAGCCTCCTGTGGTGGTCAGCGGGTAAGCCAGTTGGGTCTCCTGGTCTGCATGAGGCTGGCCTTCCTCTCCCGTTTCCAGCTCCCTACCCCAGCGCTGCTCATATCTTTGCCTAGCCCCCTTCCCCTGCAGCCTTTCCTTGACACTTCTGTCTTCTCCACCAGTTTGAGGAACCCTGCAACGTGAACTCCTCCCAGCTCATCCTGTGTCGGACACCTGCCCTCCCAGGCCTACCTAAGGACCCCTTGGTGGAATTTATCCTCGATAACTTGGTCTTTGACTTTGCAAAACTCAGTCCCACTCCCTTTTCCTATGAGGCTGATCCCACCTTGAAGCCACTCAACCCTGAGGACCCGACTGCGCCTTTCCACCATAAGCCCGGGAGTGTGTTCTCTGTGGAGGTACTGCTCCTTCTCAGCCGGGCCTCAGGTCTTCTTTGGCAGGACAGTATTGCACATGAGGTGGAGAGGCCAGGGTGACAGAGCAAGAGCTGGGGGCTCCTGGGAAGGCCTGAGTGATGGCCTGGGTCCTGACATTCCATAGCAGGGGTCTGCATAACAGTAGTGGTTTGGCACACACAGGAGCGGGCTGTGTGGTGCACAGTGGTTAATAGATTGATCCTCATGTGGTAGCCTGATACAAGGCACGTGTCCTGGCTGCCTGGTAGGTAGAGGTGGGCATTGGGAGGGGTTGCATGCAGACAGTTTTCTAGCTACTTGGAGGCCATCTGACTGTAGGGGTTTTGGTTTCGTTAGGTCATTGGCAAGGTTTGGTTCTCCAGTCCCCTCCTCACCCTTGGTACTGGGGATTAAACCTAGAAAGCACTGAGCTACATCCCTTTATCTTTTGTAAAGTTTGGGGTTTTTTGTTGTTGTTGTTAAGCTTGAAACAGGGTCTCACTACGTTGCTCATGCTGGCTTTGAACTTGAGGCAGGTCCTGTAGATTTTTAGCTGTGAAAAAGAAAGGGAAGGCTGGAGCAATCTAACGGGCCTCTGCACGACCACTGGTTTCAGCTCAGGGGAAATAGTGCTGAAGGTCTGTCAGCCCTACTCCTCAGGATCAATCTTTCCATGCTTGGAGGGTTGGGTCTAAGTGACCACCAGCTCCTCAGGACAGGTTTTGAATGATATATTGGTGACTCTGCATTTCAGGGGGAGAATCTGGACCTTGCAATGTCCAAGGAGGAGGTAGTGGCCATGATAGGAGATGGCCCCTGCATGGTGAAGACCCTGACCCGGTACCACCTGTATTGTGAGCCCCCTATGGAGCAGCCCTTGCCATGGCATCGTGCTCTCCGGGAGGCACCTGACACTTTGCCCGAATTCACGGTGAGGTTGCTGGTCCTGGGCAGGGCTGGGTGTTCGGGATATGCTGAATGCTTATTCACAGGTGCTCCCCATACAGGTGCAGATGGGGAATCTGCGCTTCTCCCTGGGTCGTGTGCAGTATGATGGCGAGAGCCCTGTGGCCTTCCCTGTGGCAGCACAGGTGGGCTTAGGGGTAGGCACCTCTCTTCTGGCGCTGGGTGTCATCGTCATTGTCCTCATGTACAGGTGGGTGCAGCACATGTGGCTGGGCAGAATAGGACTGGCTGGGAAAGGAACAGATTTGATCTGAGCTCACCAAACATTTTCTCTAAAGGTCAGAGAGTAAGGATTTCCGGGGCTTTGTGGGTGAAGTGGTCTCTCTTGCAGCCCCTCATCCTCTCTGTCACTGTGTACTAGAACAACCATGGACAATATGGAACCTCAAGCATGGCTGTGTCCTATATTAGTACTGCACACTAACCAACTGCACCACTGGAGCTCTGTGGCTGTGTTCTAACACATTTTTTTTTAATAGAAATAGGTCATAGGGGGTTGGGGGAGATAGCTCAGGGGCACAAGTGCCTGCCTAGTAAGCACAAGGTCCTGAGTTGGATCCCTGGTTCTGCCAAAAAAAAAAAAAAGAAAAGAAAAGAAAAAGAAACAGAAATAGATTATAGGCCAGGTTTGGCATGGTAGTTTGTAGATCCCTGGATGCAGTTGTGCTGGATAGATGGGGATGGGTGAATGTGGCATTCCAGGATGGAGTAGGCTGAGTCCTAAGCCAAGCCCTGTCATAGCTGGGCCATATTAGTCTGTTGGACAAGGTCGGGCTATACCTCGACCAGAGTTGGGCAGGTCTGCGCCAAGTGGGACCTAGCAAGGGCTCTGGCCTCCACTGACCTTGCCTTCCCGCCTTTGGTGCTGTGCAGGAGGAAGAGCAAGCAGGCTCTAAGGGACTATAAGAAGGTTCAGATCCAGTTGGAGAATCTGGAGAGCAGTGTGAGGGACCGCTGTAAGAAGGAATTCACAGGTGAGGCTCCCAGAAGTGGCCACAGTTTTCAGGGCTCAGTCCACAACTGCTCCTATCCTATGGAACTGGCATTGAGACTGGCCTCTTCTGCTCGGCAGACCTCATGACTGAGATGACCGACCTCACCAGTGACCTTCTCGGCAGTGGCATCCCCTTCCTTGACTACAAGGTGTATGCAGAGAGAGTCTTCTTCCCTGGCCACCAGGAGTCTCCCTTGCACCGGGACCTCGGTGTGCCTGAGAGCAGGCGACCCACTGTGGAGCAGGGCCTGGGGCAGCTCTCTAATCTACTCAATAGCAAGCTCTTCCTCACCAAGGTGCTGCCCAGCCCTTAGCAAGACCACCTGCTCTCTTGAGCCAGTCCTTCTCTATCCTGTTGTTTCTGAGCCCCACCTCTTGTGGTCTCTTCCTGCCCAGTTTATACACACACTGGAGAGTCAGCGTACTTTCTCAGCTCGGGACCGCGCCTATGTGGCATCTCTGCTCACTGTTGCTCTGCATGGAAAGCTTGAGTACTTCACTGACATCCTCCGCACCCTACTCAGTGACCTAGTAGCCCAGTATGTGGCCAAGAACCCTAAGCTGATGCTGCGCAGGTCCGTATCACTGTTGGGGCTGTGTGGAGCCAGGAGCTAAGGTGGGGCCTTCGATCTGGGGTCTGCTCATGAAGAAAGGCACAGCCCCAGTGCTGACCCCGGCATGCCCCCTCTTGTCATCCTAGAACAGAGACGGTGGTAGAGAAGCTGCTCACCAACTGGATGTCCATCTGCCTCTATACCTTCTTGAGGGTATGGGGGGGCTGAGGCCAGGAGCCCCTGTCCTGACTGGGTTGGGCCCCTAGCACCTTGCACCCTCATTCTGGCATGTCCTTGTCACCTTTGGCCTGCATAGCATGCATTACATCCCATAACCTCTCATGGGGCCCCTAACTGCCTGCACTCCTCAGGACTCAGTAGGGGAGCCTCTGTACATGCTCTTCCGAGGAATTAAGCATCAAGTGGACAAGGGGCCAGTGGACAGTGTGACTGGCAAAGCCAAATACACCCTCAACGATAACCGCCTGCTCAGAGAGGATGTGGAGTACCGGCCCCTGGTGAGGGGGGGTGCTCGCTTGTGGGTGGTGGGATCAGTTTCCTGTTGGGGTCTGAGCTGCTGGGCTCTGTGCCTGGATGTAGAGTCAGCTTGTCCTTGGGCTGCCCACTGGGGAGAGGTTCTTTCTTTCTTTCTTTCTTTCTTTTTTGTTTTGGTACCAGGGTATTGAACTCAGGATCTTGCACTTGCCAGCCAGGTGCATATACTGTTGAGCTATCTCCTGAGCCCTGGGGAGGTCTCGATTTGTTTATTTTTGGTCATGCTCAGGATGGAGCCCTGGGCCTCCTTTATGCTGGTTTCACCTGAGTAAAGGCAGGCTTCTACTCACTCAGATTCTCTACCATTCACCACAGTGTGCTGGGTATGGGGGTTACTGTAGAGGAAGCTGGAAGCCTGGGGAGGCTGGCAGGTGGGGAAATGGAACTAGGGATTGCTGGGTACTTGGGGGTCAGGTGATAAGGCTTTTCTATGGTTGTCCCTGTCCTTGGGCTTGTGTTCTGAATGTGGCTCAGTTCCTGACTACTTTCCCGTGTCCCATGTAGACGCTGAATGTGCTGTTGGCCGTGGGGCTTGGGCCGGGAGAGCCTCAGGCAGTGCCAGTAAAGGTCCTGGACTGTGACACCATCTCCCAGGCCAAGGAGAAAATGCTCGAGCAGCTTTATAAAGGCGTGCCTCTCGCCCAGCGGCTGGACCCGCACACTCTCGATGTTGGTGAGGACCTAGGGTCAGAGGCCTGGGGACCCGAGGCACTGTGAGGCCTGGGCTTGCTTGTCACCCAGGGTGGGTGGTGGGTGGGATGTTGAGAGTTGGGACACACTGGCTCTGGAGCACTTCTCATAGCTGCTTCCCTGGGCTGGAAGGGCTAGGTAGGGCTGACCCCAAAGAAGAGGGTGTCCCTGTGCCAAGCACCTTTGTCTTTGTAGAATGGAGGTCTGGGGTGGCTGGTCACCTCATTCTTTCTGATGAGGATGTCACTTCGGAGGTCCAGGGTCTGTGGAGGCGCTTGAACACTCTACAACATTACAAGGTGGGAAGGTGGGGGCGGGTGTGGGGATGACGGGGTGTACTTGGTAGAGGGATCACCAGCTGTGGTCAGCAGGTCCCAGATGGAGCAACAGTGGCCCTTGTCCCCTGCCTCACTAAGCATGTTCTCAGGGAAAACCAGGATTACGTCCCTGGAGAACGTGAGTACCTGCCCCCACCCCCAAAGTGACGCAGTACGCTTGCTTACCCAATCCTGGGTAATGTGGGGAGGCCCTTTGGACCGCAGAGTGGGGTTGTGCCTATTTCCTTTCTACCTAGAGGCGCCTCAACCTGGTTCTTCTGCTCCTGGGAGAGTTGGTAGGACTCCAGGGGCCCCAAAGAAGTGGCATCTGGGATGGGGTGATGAGTTGTGGGGTCTTGGCACAGGGACTCCTATGCTGGAAGATGTGGATGAGGGGGGCATCCGGCCCTGGCACCTGGTGAAGCCGAGTGAGGAACCAGAGCCACCCCGGCCTCGGAGGGGCAGCCTTCGCGGTGGGGAGCGGGAGCGAGCCAAGGCCATCCCTGAGATCTATCTGACCCGCCTGCTGTCCATGAAGGTGGGGTACTGGTGGGGACTGGCTGGGGCCAGCAGGAGCACAATGGGCAGTGGAGTTTGTGTGGGGGAAGTGGCCACTTACGGGGTCTAGGGGATGGTGAGGTTTGCTGAGGCCGTGCTGTGCTGGGGTGTCCTTGCTGACCAAGAGCCTCTGCTTTCCCTCTTCCCACAGGGCACCCTGCAGAAGTTCGTGGATGACCTGTTCCAGGTCATCCTCAGCACCAGCCGCCCTGTGCCTCTGGCCGTGAAGTACTTCTTTGACTTGCTGGATGAGCAGGCCCAGCAGCATGGCATATCTGACCAGGACACCATCCACATCTGGAAGACCAACAGGTGGACTGGGGCTGAGCTCAGTGCATGCGTCTATTAGGCTCTTCCTCTCCTTCCTCCTCCCCCTCATTCTCATTGCCGTGCTCACCCCACCCACAGCCTGCCTCTGAGGTTCTGGATCAATATCATAAAAAACCCGCAGTTTGTGTTCGACGTGCAGACATCTGATAACATGGACGCGGTGCTGCTTGTCATTGCACAGACTTTCATGGATGCCTGCACCCTGGCTGATCATAAGCTGGGCCGGGTGAGCTGCTGGGCTGGATCCAGCCAGGATCGGCTGGGAGGAGGATGGGCTGGGGATGGAGAGTGCTCTGTGTACACATTCCAGTCTCTTGTGAGTTTCAGAGTGGAAGCTTGGGAAGCGCAGAAAGTTGTGGGAGGTCTCTGAAGCGAGGCATCTCTAGGCCAGGGCTTGTGCAGGCTCCCTAGAAGTTGGCAGTGTGTCAGTCTTAAGGGATGAGCTCGAGCAGCGGATGCCCTGTGCTGTGGTCGGCTTGTGGTTAGCTGGTACAGCCTGGTGTGGCTGGTATCCATGGCAGCCAGCTGGGAGTCCTTTGTGGGGGCTCACCCTGAGGGTAGCCTGAAGCCTGGAAATTCAGAGGGAGCTGTGCTATCCTGTGGACAAGCAAGGGCCAGACACAAGCCCACAGGAAGGCACAGGCCAAGTGGAAGCCGTGGACTGGATGTGAGGGAAGCAGAGGAAGGAGAATTCATATGATTGGGAGTCTTTGGCTGTGGTGAGCTCAGGAACAAAGTGGGTAAGTCTGTGGTATTTGTGGGGTTGCCAGTGGAGGTCTGGATTCTCCAGGCTCAGAGTAGTTCCAGGCTGCCTGGTGAATTTTACTCATTAGGGTAGGGAATATCTTTCTCCCCGTGGTGTGGCAGGGAGGCAAGTTTGGGGGAAAGCTTTTGAGAAGTGTGCTGATGGAGCCGCTGGGAAGCACACAGGCATGCTCTCAGTGGCTCCGCAGCGCTGGGGTTGGGAGTGTATGGCCACAATAGTGAAGGCTCGGAGTCCGTGGCATCTGTGGGCCTGTGTGGCTCCACAGATCTATCAGTGGGGCTCTGCTTAGGTCAGACCCATGGGCCCCATAGCTCCAGACCTCTATAAAGAAAATATAATGCGATCTTTGGGGAACCACTTTTGTTTAATCATTCTCCCCATGATAAAGCTGACAATCACAGGGCCACACCAGGACCCATGGGGCTGCCTCCAGGAATGGAAGTTAGGTGATGGCTGAAGTTTTGCCAGGGCTTTTTACTGTTTTTTTCTTTGTAAGAGAATAGAAAATGGTTCCTGGACATCTCAGAAATAGTACAAACCAGATCTAGGCATCAAGGGTCTAGGAATATCAAGTGGAGTCGGGAGAGCCCAAATCTCTCAACTCAGGTTAGGAGGTGGCCTGGACACATGCCCATTTTTGCACTGGGGTAGCACTGCCACTACTTTTCTGCCTTTCTCACAGCTTTAGCATAAGGCAGAAGTCCTAGGAGCATGCTGCGTAAGACCTGCAGCTGCTGGGACTTGAGCAGTGTGTTTGTAGAGGCAGTGTCTGGGTTCACAGAGCTGTGGTCTCTTGACTGAAGAGACCTGTGTGAGCTCTCAGCTGAGCCACTGGGCAGTGAGATGATCTAGGGCAACTTACAAGCCTTTGTGGCATGGAGTGTGAACACCTGACATCCACTCTGCCGGCTCCCAGTGGAGGTGCGGGAGGAGCTGCGCTGAAGAGAGTGGACACTGTGGAGGAGGGAGGGAGTGACCTGCAGGAGGAAGTGGGTGGGGGGACCAGCCCTTGGCTGGGTCTGAGGGGCTCCTAGGGCATGGAGCCTTCTGTTTTAAAACTGAAGCACTCTCCATTAAAGGATCAACTTGAGTCATGTGTAGGGAAAAGAATGTGTCTTGATAGCATTATATTGAGCGACGTAGATCAGATACCCAAAGTATAAATCAAGAGCAAAGTAAAATATGGTAATAGGAAGTAGGGAGACAGATCTTTCCTGAAGGGGAGGGGAGGGATGAAGAGCTGGAGGAAAGCTGTGGTTAACGGTGAGGAGTAGGGGGTGGAAAAAGTAATGAAATGTATTATGTTTGGATGCTAGCTCCTCACAAGGACTGCAAGCATCATATACTGAAAACATGTACTAATGAAAATAAAGCTGGAGCCGGGCGTGGTGGCACACGCCTGTAATCCTAGCACTTGTGGGGGGGGGGGCTGAGGCGGGAGGATCGGTGAGAGTTCAAGACCAGCCTGGGCTACAAAACTGAGCTCAAGGCCAGCCTGAACTGTACAGCGAGACCCTGTCTCAAAAAGACAAGAAAAAAAAAAAAAAAAGAAAGAAAAGAAAGCTGGGACAAGTGTTTGAGGGCTGAAGAGCCAGTCACTCTAACAGGGGGTCTCATCTGTTTCCTCTTGTGTGTGCGCAGGACTCCCCCATCAACAAGCTTCTGTATGCACGGGATATTCCCCGTTACAAAGGAATGGTGGAAAGGTACTGGGGAAGACAGTGGAACTTGAGGGGTCGTTGGGTGTGCAGGCAGCCGAGGCCCTAGGTGGGCCCTTGTAGGGGCTAGGTGGTGTGGGCTTGTTTACCCAGCAGCTGCTTCACTGGGTTTTCTGGCAGGTACTATGCAGACATTAGACAGACCATTCCAGCCAGCGATCAGGAGATGAACTCTGCCCTGGCTGAGCTGTCCCGGGTAAGGCTTCGGGGCTGGGCACAAGCTACTTGCTATAACGGTCCTGCTTCCTTTATACTTCTTCGCCAACCAGCTTGTGGAGTTCTTGTGTAGGGAAGCCCTTGGGACCTTAACAGCCCCATTGGATGCACACCATCATTAATACAGTGTTCTTTCCACCTGCTGCTGAAAAAGGCCCAGGCTCCTAGCATCTCATCATAGAGCAGGCAGGGGGCTTATCTTGGCAGCTACCATTGAATTTGACTGAGCCAGGTGCCTGAGTTTCTGTAGCCCTCAGTGGGATTGCAGAGTGGCTACGACTCCACCTACTCATGCCTTCTTTGCCTGCTTGGTTATGTCTGGGTATACATGTTCCCACTACTACTCCTAAGCCCTCAAGTGATAATTCAGGAATCCATGAAGGGCATTTCTGAAATGATAGTGACAACCACAACAACAGAGGTAGCAGCAGCTGTACTTTTGGTCTTGCCATGCTTCAGGGCCTTCATGTTTCTGTATTTCATTGATCCCCATGCAAGCTGTACAAGTTAGGTGGTATCTACTCCATGGGCCAGAGGACAAGTTCAGGTTCAGAGGTGTCCCAATGGGGGGAATAGTTGAATGAGATCATCACAGAATTGCCCTGGCCCAGATGACAGTGACAGCTGTCCTGCAGTTACCTGGGGTGGGAGAGAGCCAGGCTAGAGTCTGAGAAGGAGAGGGCGGTACAGCCCCAGTGGAAACCCAGACCCTACTGAAACTGTAGACCTGGGGTCTGTTCCTGCTAAGGAGGCCTCTCTCCTTTCTGACTTTGCTGGCATTCTCCGCCTCCTCCTATGGCTGGTTGCACCCCTCATCTCTCATCTCTTTTCTGCTCTCCCTAGAACTACTCTGGTGACCTTGGGGCACGAGTGGCACTGCATGAACTCTACAAGTATATCAACAAATACTATGACCAGGTGGGTCATGTTGGGTCCCTGTTCCCTGTGGTACATGGCACACGAGCTGTGAAGGTGCTGTTGACTGGCGGGCAGTGGGCAGCAAGGCCTGCGGCAGGCTTCAGCAGTGATGGTGTGCAGGCCGGGCTCCACCCGGAATGGCTTTCCTGGTGAGGTAGATGTTTGGTTGCTGCCACCTTTGCCAGGTACTATAAATCACTCCCTAACTCATCCTTCAAACCTTAAGGTGCTTTCTTCTGTCATCGCTTCTCACTAGTGAGGCCCTGAAGTCACAGGAAATCAGTGAGGCCCCTGCCCCAAGTTCTGTCCCAGCATCTCAGGAGCCTGGTGAGGTCTGCAGTGGCTTCTTGGGCCAAGGCAGTCTCTTCTGATGGTATTGGTATCTGCATTTCAGATCATTACTGCCCTGGAGGAGGACGGTACAGCCCAGAAGATGCAGCTGGGCTACCGGCTCCAGCAGATTGCAGCTGCCGTGGAAAACAAGGTCACGGATCTGTAGGGACCCAGGAGCCCTGGCCTACTGTTGCGTCATCCCTGTCTGGGCAAGCCTGGAACATTGAAGGAGAGACCACCGTCTTAGATGCCTGTAGTGACTGACAAGCAGAGTTAGAGGAAGGTGGCTCCCAGTCTCTTAGAGCTCTGGTCTGAGGGCAGTTGAACCATCTTGCAGGCTTGGGGCCTTGAAGCTCACAGGGCGGTGCCTCATTGGCTCTGAGCCCAGTGACCCTGTGAGCTATTTCCTGTGTGACACCAGCCTACAGGGAGTTGGATTAAGGGTTTCTAGAGAGTGTCTGGAAGGGCCTCCAGGCCCTTGAAGAGACTGTACTCTTTGTGAGTGCCGGCCTTTGTCCCATCAGGATTCAGAGGAAGGAAAGCCTTCCCGCTTCTTCCTTTTTTGTCCTGTTTGAACTTGGCTCAGCTGCCTCTGTTCTGTTCTGTTGCAAGGTCTGAGAGATACCATTTCCAGGTCACGGCACACTGACCTATCCGCTGGGCTAGCTGCCTGAGGCCACCCTGCTTCCCAGGCAGCACTAGGGTACCCTGTGTGAGGGGCCTGAGCTGTAGGGGCCCCTCGAGGAGAGGGTGGCCTGCTCACCCGGCTTGTCATTAAAGGATAACACACTGTGTGGAGTCTAATGTATGGGCCACCAGCCCTGCTCTAGTATGTGGGAGGGAGATGTGCCTGGCAGGCACCTGGGGGGAAGCTGACTGCAGGTGGAGGTGACAGCTTCTGTGGCCCCCACCAAAGGTGCCCAGCTGCAGGCCTGCCTGGCTTTCCTTGGCTCCAGAGCATGTTCTGTGGGGTAAAGATGGGAAAGAAGTGAGAACTGCATACAGGACAGGGCTGGGGGAGGCCTATGACTTGGGGTAGAAGAGTTCCCTGGCTCACTCAAATTTGAATATTGTACCATCTTCCTATTCCATTTAACTTGAAAGAAGTTGGAGCAGGGTGGCACCAAGGCAGCCAGCTGTACAGCATGAAGCTTTTTCTGTGGCCCTATTTCTGGACCCTTGGTTTCATGACTTTATTTCAAGTCAAGGCATCTTAGGGCAGGGCTTCTGCCTAACTTCTGATGTGTGAAGGCACCTTGTGTATTTTTTTTCCACTTGTAGCTGGAGGTGAATTTTGAGATTATCTTAGTGGGGTCTCACATTGCTTTTGGGTCAATAAGACTGGGGATTGTTGCTCTTTTGACTGAGACCACCCTGGGCCTCAGCAGACCAAGACCCTTACCAAATAGGCTAGAGTACGGCCCTTCAGATGAGGGTCCCAAGAAGATGAACTCCCCATTACCCAGGGATCACCACCTCTGCCTCCCTTGCTCTGTATCCAGAAGCTTCAGCCTCCCTTTGGGTTTTCCTTGAGTGTTGGAAGAGACAGAGGCTGATACGGTTGCAGGAGGAGTCCTTTCCTCCCTGCTGACCACAAAGCAATCTGCAGAGTCCATCTCTGAGGTAGCAGGGGGCACAGTCGGACTTGTCCCTGTGAGAACTCAGCTGCTATTCTGTGCTGGCTCTAATGACCCTCTTTTGTGCCAAGTGTGGGGACTATGGTCAGGTGCTGTCATTTGGGAGTATATGAACTTTAGTTCTTTGAATGAGTGCCCCAGCTAAGTCTTTTTTCTTTTTGATACTGATGATTGAACTCAGGATTCACACCTGCTAGGCAAACACTCCACTGTGGAGCTGTGCTACCAGCCTTTTTATATTTTTATTTTTTATTTCAAGATGGGGCTTGAAAGTTGTGCAGACTGACCTGGAACTTGTGATCCTCCTGTTTTAGCCTCCAGAATAGCTGGCATTACAGGTGTGTTTCACCACACCTGGCCCAGCTAGATTTTTATAGTCCTTACCAATGGTTCTAAATTTCCTTTGGTAACTCTGGCAACTCTGGCAAACTATGGAGTCCACAGTCTCAGGGAGCAGGGCCAGTGGGGAATTACGATAGGGTGAACTTCAGCAGGTTCTAAGGGGAGACAGCCTTGGACAACTCCATAGGGACTATGACAGCTGTGCTGCTGTGCCAAGCTCTGGAGCTGAGGCTCCCTGGAGAGGAACGCCAAGTGCTGCATGCCTGGGCCTGTGCATAAGGGAGCATAAACACTGAGCATGCTCTAAATCATGCACTTTCATCTCTGTCTTTGCAGATCATTGTTAGGATAAAAGACGTAAGGGAGCCGGGGCATGGTGGTGCATGCCTGTAATCCCAGCACTCCAGAATCTGAGGCAGGAGGATGGTTTCAAGTTTGAGGCCAGCCTGGGCTACATAGGGGGTTCCAGACAAGCCTTAACTATATAACAAGCCCACTTCTCCACAAAACAAAACCCCACCACAGCAAGATGGGAAGCCTTTCATTTAGCTGAGTAGGGATGCCAGTGCTGTTAGGACTTAGTCGCTGTTCATTTGGGTTTAGGCAAAAATTTCACAATAAAGTATTTGTGACACAGTTTGACCAATCTCTCTTACCAAGATTGCAAAGGTGCACATGTGTTAGCCATATAGGGCTGTTATTTCACATCTCCTGTGGCTCCTTGGGGAGTTTGTGGAATGACTTGGTTAACTTTTTTTTTTTTTTTATTCACTTTTTTTCTTGTTTTAGAACGTTTGTTTGTTTATTCACTCATTTTTATGGCCGGCTCAGCCCGCCCCGAGGGCAGGGCTGGCGCAGCATGTGGTGCCGGGGATTGAACCGCGGTCCCTGAAGCTGCCCAAGCTTTCCCAAGCATGTGCTTTAGACCACTAAGCCATCCCGCCGGGCCCCTTGGTTAACTTTTTGATGTTGAAAAAAATCATGCTCTGGGCAATATAGTAACAGCTGAATTTGTGATAATAAACGTTACAAACATCTCAGAAAGTGCTTGGAAAGGGCTGAAGGGCCTTGGCTGTTGCTGACCGGGGCCCACAGATGGCCTCCTTGCCTGTGCTGCTGTGGATGGGCTGTAGAGTGGGCCTGGCCCCCGGGGTTCTCTGTGGGGTACTGATGTCTGTCACTGTTTATATTTTGCCTACACTAGAATCCTGGATGGTAACACGTTAAGGTGTAAGCATCCCTACTCCCAGCTGCCTGGACAGCTGCTTGGTGAAAGTTCATCTCTCTTTAAGAGTGTTCTAACAGGCTGGGCATAGTGGCATATGCTTGTATTCCCAGCACGCAGGAGCATAAGGCAGGAAAATCATTACAAGATGAAGGCCAGTCCGAAGTACATAGTGAGACCCTGTCTGGAAAAAAAAAGAAAAAAAAAAAAAAAAAAAAAAAAAAAAAAAAAAAAAAAAAAAAAAAAAAAAAAAAAAAAAAAAAAAAAAAAAAAAAAAAAAAAGAAAGAAAGAAAGAAAAGAAAAAAGTATCCCAACAAAGGATGGTTAATCCAATTCCACATTTACCAAAAACTGGAGACAAAGATGTTGCCATGATGTTTAAAAAGGAACTTCTTTCTTGATTGTAAGGTTGGAGTCCTTACAAGCATTTGGGTTATCTGGCTGATGCATGTACCAGAAACTGATCTGCAGGCCATCTAGCCCTGTAAAGAACCTGCATGGTTAGGAATGTTGAGCTCAGATTGCCGAGTCCCCTGCTGGTGTCCAGGTCTCCAGTAAGTTGGTAGAGTGGGTTTGGTGGTGTACTGCCATCTTCTGGCCATCTTGTGGAATTTATCTGGGCTTGCCGGTATTCTCAGCACCCTGAGAGGTGAGGCCGGAAGGCAGCAGCTTGGTGACTTAGACTATGTCTCAAACATGAAAGGCCTGAAATATAGCTCAGCCAGTGGGGAATTACAGTAGGGTGGACTTCAAGCACTTGTGTGGCAACAGGAATGTCCGAGTTTGGTTCCCAGTATCAAAAGGTATGGGGATATAGTTCAGTGCAGGGACTCTTTGTTTAATCCCCAGAGCCCCTCCTCCAAGCTAAGGAAGTGCCTTTGTCTGGAACTCTTTAAAGAATCATCATGGGATGCTGTAGTACTTGGGCTGGGCTCTGCTGTGAATTCTGGTCACTGAGTGCACTACAGGAGAAAATAATTGTGGTAATAGTGAGTGGCCAGTCAGGAAACCAAGCTGTTCAAGGTGTTCAAAGGGAGGGGGCTTCAAAGACTGATTGTACAGGTATTGGAAGGGCAGGGAGTTAAGTTATCCATAAGACTAGTGGCTCCAGACTGACAGCACAAGAACTGGCAAAGGGGACAATAGTGTGGCCCTAGTCCCTGCTGTTCTGTGGCTAGTGCTGGATACCCTGGTTCACTCCCTGGGCCCCTGCATTAAGGGTCAGTGTCCCTGGACCTTCTGTGGCTACCTCTGAAGGCCACCACCTTCTGAGGCCCCTCGCCTCCTCACCCTAAATGCCAGGCCCCATGACCAGGGAGGGGAGTGACAGGAGCCTGCTCTGGGAGACAGTAAACTTGGGGTCTAGTTTCTCCACCCCTGCCTGGTTGGGCTTCTGGGAGAAGAGCAAAGCCAGCTGGCACGTAGCAGGAGCCACCCTATGTCTCTGGCGTATATCCCAAGGTAGTGCCTGGTAGGATTTAATGAAGAAACATTTAAGTGCTAGATCTGTCCAGTTCCTGGCAAGAAGCTTACGACGTGTACCAGAAATGATGCAGCTGGGAAAGAACAATTTGAAGAGCTGAAGGTGAGTACTGCCCCTGCCCACACTCTGCACATGAAGGGGAGGAGGGGCAGCCAGGTGAGGGTTGGTAGCTGAAGAAGGGCTGTTCCAGCCATTGACAGCCTTGGGAAGAGGAAGGCAGCTGCTGCCAGCCTGGGTGGATTGCAGAGAAGAAAATCCTGTTTTCTGCTTCTCTCAATGTCAGCTTATCTAAGTGGTCAAGGCCCTGAAAGCTAGAGGGTGGAGCATCAGCTTCCAGAGTGTAGAGGAGGGTGAAAGTTGCAGAAAAGGGCAGATGGCACAGCCAACCCAAACACTTGCCTTGAGAGGGACCTAGTAAGCACTTTGTCGTGTAAGACCACAGTGCCTGCTAAAGGATGCCTTAGTTCCCATTTTATGTTTTTAGATTTTTTTTTTTTGTGGCTGGCAAGGCCCACCTTGGGGGTGGGGCTGGCACAGCATGTAGTGCCAGGTGCCAGGGGTCGAACCACTGTCCCTGTGTGCTTGCCTCAGCTTGCCTAAGCAGGCACTTTAGACCACAGTGATATCTCACCTGCCCTTAGTTCCCATCTTAGTTCCCAGCTCACAATGACCCGTATGCCATGAGAGGGTCTGCACAGACTGCTGAAGGACCGCAGCAGGGCTGAGCCTTCTCTGCAAGCTGGCAGGATGCCAGGTGTGAAGTAGGCACCAAGGAAGACACGAGCTACAGACTGTCTACATGCTTATCTTAGGGCAGAATTCAATAAGGACAAAGCACATGCCATCACAGAGGCAGAGCCAGGGGTGCCGTGTTCTGTGTACCACTGAAGTGTGTGTGCTGGTGTTCCCCACCTGTGCAGCACACCCAGCTCACCTATGCCACACCTAGGCTGTTCAATAGTGTGTGTGTGTGTGTGTGTGTGTGTGTGTGTGTGAGTGAGTGAGATATGTATGATGTATATATTGGTGGCATTTGTAAGAAAGGTACAGCAATAGAAAACCCTGGATTTACAGGTGGAGAACCCTGTTTTGGCCTGGCCCTGCTCACTTTGAGACAATTGACTCCTCTGAGCCATAGGCCCTCTTTAGTAAGATGTGGTCCTTAACAACTCTTCCAGGGGAGGCCTCCCAGGAAAGCTCTCACTGGAGAAGGGCCTTGATGATTTATTGCATCACCAAGAGAGTGCAAGAGCTGGCCATCTGCTGGTGAAGGAAGAACTGTGGCATCTCTCCGGCTTTGCTGAAAGAGGGAAATGAAGAGAGGGGACAGCTAATCTCTCCTGTTCCAAAGTATCTCACTGTGTAGATCCTCAGGAGGACTCTGTTGAAGAGCCTCCTTCCTGCTGTGCATTTGGTGATCTGTGGCAGGGCCTCTGGGGAGCTCTCTCCAGCCTTCCATTGTGCCATATGCCAGGAATTTGGATGAACTAATTATCCATTAGAACAGCCTGAAAAGCTGATGGTCATTGAAAATTAATCACTTTTACTTGAGATTTGCAAAACTGAAAAACATTTTGTAATTAGGTAGTTAAGATTAGATGTGCATCTTCTGGCAGTATGCCTTTACCTTCGAGAGTGTGACCTGTCTGTGATCTCCATCTCCCATGGAAACTGTCCCTAAATCAGCTTCCCACATAGCTGGGCTTTCTCCCCCATCTTGCTATCTGCTAATATATTATCCCTTAAAGTTTACTTCTCTACCACATCCTACCTTCTTTTTAAATCTTTATTTATTTGGCACAGAGTCTTCCTACACAGCTTGAACTTACAGTGAGCCTCCTGTCTCAGCCTTCCCAGTGCTAGGATTACAGGCACCACCACACCTGGTTTGGGTAGCTGTCATGGCACACCTGGGGTTCTGGGGCCAGTGCAGCATGCAATACTAGGTATTGAACCTGGCATGTGGCACAGTGAGCAGATTGAGTTTTTGTGCCTGACTCTTCCCAGGGCACAGCAGTTGTTGGAAGGGGTTCGTGTACCTGCTACCACTCAGAAGTTTGCCTCTTCTTCCCATGCTGAGCCACTTCCTGGCTTTGCCCAGCTGCAGATGAGACCCAGGCTCTGAGCGATGCAGGAAGGCCCTGCATCTGACTCCATCTGGCTGGAGCTTGATGTGTGAGGGACAAGATGCTGCTCCAGCATCTAGGCTGGGGGAAGAAATCTTTGTAGAGGCACAGGGAGAGTGAGTGGCTTGCCTAGGAATAGCAAATATAAAAGCTTAGGTCTCTGGACTTCCAGGTGAAACCCAGACTCTTCCTGTTTCATGATGCCCAGTTTTTGTTTTTTTTTTTTAACCTGTGGAATTTTTTATTTTATTTTAATTTTTTAATTCTTTCAATAAGAAATAACTATGACAGTTTCAAAACACGTTAGTAGTACATTTGCAATAATTGACACATTGCTTATTGTTGTCCTAATAGAAGTTACACAGAGCACAGGGTGTGGAGATGATAAATTTTCTAGTCAGTATTGGTAAGGAAAGGAAAAAAGAAAAAGTTTCTTCTCTTTGAACTGAGATGATGTAGTTGTATACATAGTCCAACTTCCTTAACTGCAGTGGGTTACTGGTGAAACTCACAATGTTGGAGACTGTTGATTTAAGCCTCTTACAGCTCATCATACTAATCTAGCTCTGCATTTTATGCCTCACAATTAAGCTTTTCTGCTCGGTGATCAAGGGCAAGTTAAAGCAAGACCTGTATAGCAAAACATTCATCTTTTGTGTCTTCCAAGGTCAAATCCCCTCAGGATACAATGCCCAGTTTTATTCTCCCTCCTGGAGGCTACAGGCTGGACCTCAGACCACCTCCAGGTCCTCTGTGTCTGCAGCAGCTCCACATTGGGCCAGACCCCTCAGCACTGTGTGTGAGGCCCGGCTAAGCCTGGGTCTTTTCTTGCTCCCTGGCCCAGTTTCCATATGTATATATTATTTTCTTTTTGGGGAGTTCAGAGGTTTGAGACAGGGTTTTGCTATATATTGCAGGCTGGCCTTCAGCTTGCCTAGGTAGCCCTGGCTGGCCTTGAATTCTGAGCAATCCTGCCTCCATCTCCTGAGTTCTTGGATTACAGGCGTGTGGCATCACACTTGACTGCATTTTAATTTCTAACTTGTCTGCCTATAATATTTCCCCTTCTGAAGAGGTGCCCTTAACTGCCAAGAAGAGGGAATAATGGGTAAAGTTTCAATTTAACTGCTTTGAGCTGGTATAGGGAAGATGAAAGGGAGGGATTTTCTCCAGAAGTCTAATCTAAGGGCCCTTGAATAGAAATGTTGGAGGTCTAACAGTTACATACTCAATTCAGAAGGTTGAGCTAGAGATTCCAGTGAAAGGAGCCCAGCACATTTATTGTTTGCTCCATTCATGTGAACATTTAGAGTCTGAGAGTCTCTAGGTAAGAATAAACTTTACCAGGAGATTAAGCATGTATGATCAGAATATAAGTACCATAATTGAAATACAGGTTAGAGGAGGGAGCCAAGTCCACACCCGGTTCTTAAAGGATCAGAACAGGAATTGTAACCAGCTGGGTCCTAGACTTGCTTACCCATGAATGTTATTTATAAGTTTGATAATTCTTAAAAGTTCTTTTTCTATGTGATGTGAATTATTTGTCTAAAGACAACAAATTTCTTTTATTAGTACACAAATTAGTCCACTTCGACCTATAAGAAGATTAAGAATTTTTTTTTTTTTTTTCTGGTACCAGGGACTCTGAGCTTGCCAGGCAAGTGCTTATTCTACTGAGCTATCTCCCTGGCCCCAAGAACTGTGGTCTTGAAGGACATTTTTTTTTTTTTTTTGTATTTTAGGGAAGGGTATACAGGGTGTTCAGGGTGTCACTATTAGATTGGACTTGTAGTGATCCACCTGAATGTAGCCAAACGAGCTGGGATTACAGGCACTTGGTGCCACACCCAGTCTCGATTGCTGTCTTAGCATGCCCCAGGGGTGGGGCCAGCGCAGCAGGCCCAGGGAAGAACCTCTGGCTGAATGACATATTTCTAATATAAAGCCTTTGAATTCATTCATGTTGCCCAAGATTACAAGATTTATTTCTGTTGAAAGCTTACAAATATTTAAAAATGTATAGCATGGATTCAACAAAGCATATTGAAACTATATTAATTTGACACTATTCAATTTGTGCTTCAAATTAAACAAGAATTACAGTGATCATGTAATGATACAGAAGGCCATTTTCTAGCAAGAACTAAAATTCCTAATACAGTGGACCTTGAAGTTAGAACTGGCCTGATGTATGAAAAACATGGGCATTTTAGGTTTAACTTATGACCAAAGTCTTGAATTATCACCCAAATGCTGGCTGCTTATACAATTATAAAAAAAAGACATGGTGTCAGAAAAACATACATAAGTATACTTAAGTGTCCGTCTGAGCCCAGATGTATGTGTCTGTGGACATGATTTTGGCCAACTCTTTATATAGTCACTATGATAATTGCTATCAAAATGGCCTGCCAAAGCTAGAAAAGTAGCTTAGGAAGGAAGAGAAGATAAAGAAAGCAGTCATAATTGAAAAAAAAAAAAAAAAAAAAAAAGCATTAAAAGAAACAACCTTAGAGAGTTTTTACTTCTGAGAAGGTTGAGGCTTAGTGAGCCAGAAGCAGCTCCTAGTGGGCTACAGCCTTCCCCAAGGAAAGTCCCCAGAGAGCCAGATTCCTGATGTCCTGAAGGAAGGAGACTGAGTCCAAACACCCACCTTCTATTTCGTGCTCCCTTCCTGCAAGCCACTGATGTCAACTTGAATGGTGAGTACAGCATAAAATTATTGTTTTTGCTAAATTAGGCACATTTTACAACTTGTTGGTGAGTACACTAGGAAAGTTAACTGGAGTTTGTGATAAATTATGTGCATTATACAATCTTTTTATTATAAAAAGGTTAGGTTTTGGTGCCATGTGTATTGGAAGTGGAGGGAGAGCAAAGAAGTGGCCTGGGCAGGCTTTGTGTGAGCTACAAGGCTGTTCATTTCATTTGGGTGTGAGTGGGCTGAGGCACACCCTAATGATGGGAGTGCTCAGTGATGGGGGAACGAAGCTAAATGGGGAGGCTTGGGGAACCTGGGGGCCAGGTGCATGTGGTCATGATTCCTGGGCTGGGCGGTGGGTGCAGTTGTCATCAGTCCAGGGAACTGGGAGATGGGATACAGTGTCTTTCTTTGGTCTTTTGAGTTTTCCTGTTCTTTTGGCTGGGATGGCCTCAACCACTGGATGTGCTACATTTGACCTGTGTGTACTGATTTTCTGTTGCTTTGACACACTTTTTGGTCTGTGTTATACTCTGTGGTAGCATGGATTGGCCTAAGCATAACTTCCCATGATCCTGAATAAATGTAACTGCTTAAACTACAAACACATGTATACTTTCCTTCTTGTGGATAAGAATTTGACCTGCCATTAGCACTTTCTACTGTAACATCCCACCTGGGCCATATAGCAAGACCCTGTTTCGAAATAAAACAATTGTGAATGTAGTTCAGTGGTACAGTATGCAGCAGCAGCAACAGCAGCAATAACAATAGGACTGGGGAGATAGCTCAGTAAAATAAGTGCTTGCCTGGCAAGTGCAAGGTCTTAAGTTCAATCCCCAGGACCGAAAAAACAAAACAGAACAAAAAACCCAAACCAGGGTCCAGCAGAATGCCTCAATGGTCTAAAGCGCCTGCTTGGGAAAGCTTGGGCGGCTTCAGTGACTGCGGTTCGATCCCCGGCAACACATGCTGCGCCAGCCCTGCCCTTGGGGCGGGCTGAGCTGGCCATAAAAATGAGTGAATAAACAAACAAAGGTTCTGAAACAAGAAAAAAAAGATCCGTTCAATCCAGCTATCCCCCTACTGGGAATTTTCCCAGAAGAACTGAAAACTTCATACCATAGCGATATCTGTGCACCTATGTTTATAGCAGCCCAATTTGTAATAGCCAAATCTTGGAAACAACCAAAATGTCCATCATTTGAAGAATGGTTAAAAAAAATGTGGTATTTTTATACAACAGAATACTACTCATCC